>JANHFM010003358.1:73198-85245 GCA_032468115.1 Grayia smithii | reverse complement strand
ATATACATTTTACTCCAGCAGACACCAGTCATGGTCGCGCATTGACATGGCGTGGGCAACAACAGATGTTAATGCAGCAATTCATAACTCTACCTTATATTAAGTAAACAACATGGAACTGTTCAGTGTCAATCCATCAGCTTTGAACAGGTAAAGGCTCTTAATAGAATAGAATAGAATTCTTTATTGGCCAAGTGTGATAGAATAGAATTCTTTATTGGCCAAGTATGGAAAAAGAGATATTATACCCAACATATTAACTGGAAAATGGAATTTAAAATATCACTGAAAGAGGAACTCTCAAGGAAGCTAAGAATGCACGCATCTGCCCTAATCTGCAGTCACATTTTCTAAGTGTGAAACATTTTTACATTTTCCTTGTTAAGGAATGCCCCCTTGAACTAAAAATTTTCCTGAAAGATAAAGAGGAAAGGGCAGGGGAGAACCTGTATTGAGAAGATTATCTTAGCCATTAATAGCCTCAGTGTAACAATTACTTATTAGGGAATCCCAGGCCAAAACCTGACATTTTTACTACTTGCAGTAAACTTCGTGCATCTGCAACAATATTAATAATCAAAAGCCAGGGACCACTGCAAATTGTTCAAGCCTTGCAACAATCAAATGAGCATTTCATTATTCTGAGAAGACCAGAGTCTTGATAAATCAGAGATCTTTTCCATACACATTCATCTCCAGAAAAGAGTGCTTTCTCTAAGATGAAAAAAGCATGTTGGAAGGATTGGAAACATAAGAATATTTTTTTAAAAAAAAGAAAGAAAGAAAGAAAAAGTAAAACAGCCACCCTGATATCACAGGCTGAGTTGAGACAGAAACCTGATCTTACATGGAATAGGCAACATTTGGGTCTGTTTTATGTGAATTGCTCCAAGCTGTTTTGGTTAGAATTGTATAGATTTTAAGGTAAAGCATACCATATACACAGTCTAAAGTCACATGCACTTTTGGAACATAGTACTCCCCAACTTTTCTTGTACCAATGGTAGGGTCCAAAGTTATTCTTCTTCACCGGGTAAGTGTTTTGCCTTTTGAAATAGAACTGAATTAAGCACTTGGTTTATTGTTCAGTTAGTCAACTTTTCAGTACTGTAAACTGTAAGTAATCTCCCTTCCTATTCTCTGATTTCTTTTTAAAAAGAAAAAGAAAAGAAAAAAGAAAAAGCAGTAATAGTTCTGTTTCAGTTGTTTATTTTATTTTTCATACCATTTCTTTTAACCATAACTTAGATAGTAAATATTATTTTCCTTCCTTCTGGTTGGGTGATCAATGTTTTAAAAAATCCCTGTTCAAAATCATTTATGTAGCAAAAAGAGAGAGAGAGAGACATCTGTTTGGCTGCTGTTGAAAACTGCTTCAAGAATCCTGCCATAGGAATTATATTAAAATACATTTCCAAACATTCTTGTGATATTCTGAATTTTAAATTCAGGTAATTAAAAAAAAATTCTTCTAAAAATTGAATAATCATTGCTGCTTTTCACATTGTTTTATTTGAAATGCCTCAGTATAGATATAGTAAATGCAATGAATGTTTAAATGACATGATCAAAATTAAAAAATACTATACATAGAGAGAAAGAGTAATCAGAAAAAATTGCAAACCAAGACTAACTAGGAGCATATTGAAAGTAAACAATAATATCATGCCGATTTAAGAATATCCAATACTTCGTTTAGCTTACTTGCTTTGAATATTTGGCTAGTTTAGAATTGGCAATAAAAAGATTTGTGGATAAATCTCCACTAAGCCTGAAATTCTATATACATTTACTTGCAAGTAAGTTCTATTAAACACTGTGTGTGTACGTGTGTATGTGTACTTTATATTATAGGTAAAATTTAACTGTATGTATATGCACAAGCATTTTTATTTGACATAATCATAATTTATAATATTCCACAGGATTTTCAGATAGACAAATATTTGTGTTCACTCACACAAATATTTGTGCGAAGAAACACACAATTTGTATTTTATAATTTCTCAAACATTTACATGTTCTTCAGTTCAATATGAATTGTCAAATATATACACTCTTACTATTTATATATTTGTCATTCATACTTCCTACCACCTTTTTAGTATAATCTTTCTTCTCCTCTTCTTATATTAAAAATAATGTTTTTATACTATTCTAATTTTTTCTGTTTCTCCTCTGGCTTTCTTCCACGTTTTTGATGTTCACTTTTCACTGTCTGCAGGTCTCTTAATAAACACACAGCACAAATAAAACTCTGTAAATAAAATGACTTTAAATTTCCTTGACTGAACAATATATGTTTAAGAGCAACTAACTATTTTCCAGTCACAAAGGATAACATTTGAAATCACTTGAATAGCAGCACATTTGAAATTGTAGATTGGTTTTTAATTGTAATATGTGTATTGAATATGTATATAAAAGATTAATTCAGGCTTCAATAGAGCAGAAACTGTATCACTTCAAATTCTTCATAATACTTTCAAGAATAAAAAGTTACGTTCTTTACACAAAGTTCTGTGTTTTTCTGTATTCATAAAATATAATAATCTGGACTGCAATCATAAATACACTAGTTGGGAGTAAATCCCATCACATATAATGGAACTAATTTTTAAATAGTAATTACAGAATAGCATGATAAAAAAGATTATTAAACTGTTGGCTGCTAAAGAAGTTAGGAAGTTATATCCTAGCCTAAGGAGAATGGGTTTTTTAATAAACAAAGGATTTTTTTTAAAAAAAGTTTTTTTAATTTAAAATTAAACACATTTGTTTTAATGAATATCCAAAATTAGGAGAGCAACTTTGATTCCGGCTTTTCAGTCACTCTAAGAAAATTTACTTTGTGGTTTTTTTTTTTCCTGTGAGATCAAAAGAATCTAATTAACTTTTCTGTAAGGTAAACAAACTTGAAACTTGAAATATCCTCCTGAATTTTCTGGGAAGCAGAGTCGGGCCTCTGTGTGTTTTCTCTTTTCCTTTCTTTATATTGCTGACATTTTCCATACTGTGAATGGGGGGGGAGGAGTATTTTTTAGCATAAAGGTAGAGTAATATTCAGAGCTCTAGCTATTTTATAGCCAACAAAATATTTAAATGAAATTGTTGCAAAACTGCCAAGCTGAAATCATTTGAAAGATTAATAGTGTATTGTTGTGTTAAGATGATTTTGTTTCCTTAAACCCACTTTAAGCAGAGTTTATTCAAGAAAGAAACTTGCAGTAGAGAGAATGGGAAAGTTGGCTGCAGAGAGTAGGGAAAGGATAAAGGACTTTCCAATGAACTCCACGTTCTAAACAGCCTGAGTTGCTTTAAAGGAAGACAGGGAAGTTGATCAACAGTTTTATACATTCCAATAGAAGAGAATTTTATAAACTCTTTTATAAGTATGTAAGGAGTCAACCCAACATGATCTGAAGAATCCAGTCTCTTGAATCAAAATCCAATCTCAGCTCTTCATATGAACTGAAATTAAAAGAGTTGCTCCCATCACTATTTGACTTTTGTCCAGTCATTTAATGTCACCTATTTCCTAGCTTTATGAGGAATTCAATACGTATTCACATTTGGTAGGCCATTGTAGAAGCTGAACTATGGTTTTGAAGAACTTTTCATTTAAGACTTCCACACTGAAGATTGAGATCATTCATAATTGAGCCATTTATAAGAATGAAAGGGAGGTCTGTGTATATTAATTGAGTGAAAGACATTGGTGTGTGAAAGGTCTACAATTCTTCATCTAAAGCAGAAATTTCCTAAAAGCAGAAATGTGTGTTGCTTGTCTATGCATGTATCAAACTCCTTATTTACAACTTCAGAAGGGAATTTCAGAATGATGAAAACACATATGTGCGCCAGTCATTTTATTCTACCCAAGTACTTCATACTCTATATGCCCTTGCCAGCCATTTTCTCCTACTAGAATTTCAGATGCATTTTTGGAAAGGCAACCATGCATTTAGAAGTCTGGCCTTGAGTCAGTGAATAGGTAGAATAGCTTCAAAAGGTTATTCAGGATGAGATAGCAGTTGGCTGGGAAATCAGTTAAGCATCCTCTTTCTATCCCTCTTTCTTTAGTTAAGATCTTGGATTTACTTTGTCTCTTTTTGATGAAAGTTCATAGCTCACTGAAATAGCATGTGTATATAGAAATCCCAGGCAAATCATCTGGTTTTTCTAGGCAGGGCTGGAAGACTCCAGCTGAAATTCTGATGAGCAATTACCAGTCACTATAAACAAATCAAGCTAGAGGAAGGGGAACACGTTGACTTGATGCAAGGCAACTTTCCATGTTGCAGGAGTTTTCAGTATGGTAGTGGATTACTTCACAGTAGGCCTAGCTATGATAGGACGCCAACCAATATAACATTAGGGATAGGATTCAGAAAACTTAACAAAGGATCCTTTTGGTTTGTGATATTAAAAAAGCAACAAGCACATCAAAGTGCGATCAACTTTGGAAAGTGTGAAGACTTTCAAAGATGGGCAAACAGGATAATTTCAAAATCTCTGTTGCTTTTATAAATTGTCTATCTCATTTTGTAGCCTTTTTTTTAAAAAAAAAAAACCATATCAGAAGTAGAAAATAGTAGTGTTTGACTGGGTGTTACCACCAACTTTTGGTTCTGCCCTGATATATTACTTGCCTCAGCCATTCCTACCATGCAGTCACCAAGGAAATAGATGTCAGCCCTGATCCAATCCCCAATTTGACAGATTAAGGATTCAAACAGAGAAATGAAATTCCTAATCCCCAAGAGGATCTTTTGATTTCATTTTCTAAGTGTAAATAATTACACTTAACAAGTGGTAGATTCTGTTGTGAACAATGAGTTCATTATATAAATAGCATTCTCCAAACTTAAAATTTAATAGCCTGAACAAAAACCTTTACAAAAAATTATTTCATACTTACCTTAGGGCTCCAGTAACTGCAAATTAGTTAAGCCTTACAGCATTGAGGATAAACTGTGAGCCCTAAGACCTGCTCTAAGTTTATAACTGCAAACTTCAGCTTCTAAATGCCTTGAAGAATTTTCATGCTTGCAATCTGAGTTTTGCAGGAATCAATCTCATACCCTTAATACCCTATTTGGGAAAAACAATGCAAATGCATTTACACAATATTTCTGTAAACTGCAAAGAAAAATGCTAAAGAATTGTAATAGAATAAAATTGGTTAAAGGCATCCCAGAACATTGTTCCTGTTGATTATTTTGTCTAAAAGTACACATAAAAAAGTACTTATAAAAATGTCGCCTGCTTTCTGATGGAAAGCAGTTTCCTCTTCACTTTTAGATTGCTTTTCAATTAGAGGCTCCAATCTCATTTACACACTAGAAGACAGCTGTAGAGACCTACTTAATTGGGGTGGGACATAGTTTTCTTGCAGACCATTAAAATAGCCTGGGTGTGGGCAGCTTGCATTTATTTAATTAACATGTTTTGCAATCCAGAAAGTGTTTTCTTATTTGTGAGAATGTTGAGTCTCATCACCAGAGTATGTTTGTTCATTAGCCAAAATCCATATTTGGGCTGCTCTGATTTCATGAGGAAGACCCTCTTGCTATGTGTGGTTTCTCATTGGAGAAAAGTCTACAAAATAATGTACTGATCTTTACAAAATATTTTAGGCAATTTCACATGTTGTCACCTATAGCTGCAAATGTGGCCTAGGATGCTTGAAAAAGCAAAAGATTCCTGAAATATTTGTCTTAGTAATAATTTAAACATGAAGATGATGGTATTGCCACTATTAATTAAGCTAAGACTATTCATGCTTGCACCGAAAGTGGTGTATTCTATATTTAACTTCTATGACTGCACTATTTTCAACTTTAATCTTGATTAGCACTAGAGCAATCATCAGCTAACAATCTTCACTGTAACACAAGTTATATAAAAATAAAGACTTTGTAATCTGTGTTTTAGAATATTCTCTTTCTTGAGCTTCTATTTTCAGCAACTTAGAGCCAAAACAGGAGCACAGAAAACACTTGGTAAGTTCAATTTCAGTTACAGTGCATGGCTGAGATCCTGTCACTTGCATATGAAAGCAAGTAAATTCTACTGAAATAAATGGCATTTGCTTCCAAGTAAGTGTGGTTAGAAGTGCGGTATTTCCAGATGGCAGATTCTCATGCTCTCAATTTGACATTTGTGCACTAAACCACAAGCATAAGAATCCAGTAAAATAGATACTTGGGAGGGAGACATCTTTTTTTCTTTCTAACTGCAAGCATGTTAACTAACTGGCCACTATTTATTATATGCTTGCTTTATACAGTATTTCTCAATGTTGGTAGAGCAGACCAAACATTAAAATATATAATATAAAAGGTTATGTTTATATTGAGTGTACATCTGCCCTATTCAAATCCTCATTCCGGAAGCAACCTAAAATAAAGTGAAATTGCTTCACAGCTATGGATATAGAATAACCTTCTCCAAACTTTTCCAGATGCGTTGGGACTTAAGTCACAAAATTCTCATCCAATGTGTACAATGTGGGAAATCTGAGAATTATAAGTCTAGCACATCTGGAAGGTACTAGACTGAGTAATGTGATTTCTGGTAGAACTGAATTTTTTAACATATCTGAGCAGGAAAAATACAAAAAGCTGTTCATAGCTTATATTTCACAGCCCTATTCAACAAGAACTCTTTTACTTATAACTTCCAGTCTGGGCTTGAGATCCAATGACTACAAGACCAATTCTATATTCTAAAAGTATTTCTTCCTTGCAATCCTATGAACAACATTATGTATTTCATAAGGCTGCCATTCTCCAGATTCTTTCAGGGACCTCTTCACTGCATATAACTGTTACAACATACAACATATTCACTGTTGTTTTATATTGTGAGCCGCCCCGAGTCCTATGGGAGAAGGGTGGCATATAAATACAATAAATAATAATAATAATATAACATTGACAAGGGGACACTTGGAGAAAAGTAGCACTAAAACCCAGTTTCCAAAGGAGAGGAGGTGGAAAAGTATCTGCTTTCAAATGGTTTTTTTGATATATTTTGCCATATCATGCATACAGCAGTTGAACGGATATTTTGATTTTTATTTTATTTTTTGAAAAATAAATAAATTTCCATGCCACTCTCTTAGAACAAATTTGCTCCACATCATAAAAATTGCCGAGTCAGGGAATGTCATTTTCATGATGCACAGAAGGATCTTGGAAATAAAATATGCATTTGTTGCACTGGTTTCAATGAATGGATTTAGTTCCAGGTTCTGCTATTTCCTCCTTAAAAATAAAATATAACTTTAATTTACTAAAATAGTAGAAGGTGAAAAGATAAGATTTGAGGACCTGAACAGGACTTAGTCAAAGTTATTATGTCATCTATGCAAATGCTATAGTAATTATTTTAGACAGGATAGAAAGCTACTATATTTTCTTCAAATTATCCTATTTTGGACCCATTGTGTGAAGACCTAGCTCTGTGGAGAAGGTTCCTCTGTTAGAAAGAAGATAGAAGGTAGAGAAGAAGAGGACAACCAGTGGCAGGATGGATGGATTATTTACAGTAGCAATAGATACAGCATTGGAAGTTTTGAAAGACCAAGTTTGAGATAGACCATCATGGAGAAAATATATGTCCATGGTCACTGTGACACAACAATAACTTAATGGCATATAATCAAAATTTCTTCTGTATTGCAACTCATTAACTACTGCTTAATTATGTATTTGTTAACAAATGAAAGATGCTGCTAGTTTTTGCCAGGGTGAGAATTAAGGTGGTATAAATGTATGCAAGACAAAAAAGCTGGGAGGAAGTATTAAAGAACAGCAGTCACATTTGTTCTGGATCTCAGAAGGCCGCAGTTAATAAGCAAGTAAAGAGGAGGAAAGAATGTGGTTTTAACTATGAAATTGTTTGTTTGGGTTTTTTTGTTTATTTGTGCTAGTGCTAAAGACAAGTATTTTGCTAAACAAAAACATCACTCACTTTTGTACCTGGAGAGAAAAGTCCAGGAGTGATCATATAAACTGACTGAAAGACCAGTCTAACTTAATGAAAAGAGATTAATTTCTTCATCTATTTGTTTTTAAGTGTTAAGTTTTGAATACCAATCATAGATGGCACTAAAGGGTAAGAGTCTAAATATTTATTAGAGTTCATTGTATTATTTGGCTGCAAACCTCAGACCTTGGTATATGCTGTGAATGAAAAGTTTGAAATAGTGGAAAAGATACTGGGCAGTTTTGAAAGTATTTTAATTTACATCTTGTGTGACCTATGCCCCACATATATTGTACATATACACAATCTATGTACCGGTATATAAATTTATGTATATAAAACCCACACAACTTGCTTATCCTATGCAAATCATTTCCTGCTCTCTTTTCAGGGAGCAGTTGTGGAAGCATTTGAAATCATGTAACCTTCTTTAGAATTCATATAATATATACATTTAAATGGTTGAAGTTATACATTTCTGATATAGCACAAAAGCAATGAATAAAGTTGCTTACTGAATGAATTTGAATATATACCCTTGCTAAACAAGTTAATCAATAGAAAGAGAAGTGGTTTGTCAATGTAATGAATGAAACAAGATTGTTGTACAACTTTTTCAAGTGGAAGGTTGCATTTGGCAAAAATGTGGATAAAACAGGGTTCCCAAAAATTTTTTTAAAAAGGTGAGGCAAGGATCATTTTAATTAACTAAATTCGTATGATTGCCCCATGTATTAAATAATTTTGCTATCTAAGAATAATAACCATTTTGTATATGCTTTATCAAGGCACACAACAAAATATAACAACAATTACAAATCAATCCAATAAAACAAGCTTAGAATGAAGTAATTTTTTACATTAAAAACTGTAAAGGTAAACACAACTGTCTAGTTGTGTCTCATTCTAAAGCACAGTGCTCATCTCTGTTTCTTGGCCAAAGACATTTTCTGTGGTCATGTGGCCAGCATTGCTATATGCCAAAGGTGCACAGAACACTGTTACCTTCCTGCCAAAGTGGTACCTATTTATCTACTTTCATTGGCATACTTTTGAACTGCTAGGTGGGCACGAGCTGGGGTAAGGAACAGTTGTTTACCCCATTGCACAACACCCGGGTCTCAAACCCAGGCTGTCAGCTCTCCAGCTGGCAAGTTCAGTTCTTTAACTGCTGAGCCATCGCACCTCCTTAAAAAGGTAGTTCTACACAAAGGTCCTCCAACTTGAGGGTGGAGTTTGAGAGCTATGTCCAAGGCTTTGAGGGCTCCCTAGGACCATGGCATCCAAGAATGTGTACTCATGAAGGATGGTTTCATATAGGGAAATTCAACATTGAAGTATAAATATCAAGAATACACATTTGGGATAAATCAGCCTCTGAATTTTTGATAACAATCATACTTTGATGGCCCTAAGAACCCACTTGTATTTTAATCTAATCTAGTGTTCTGTGTCCTGCAATGGGCAGCCAGATATTTCTGAAAAGCTCACTAGGAAAATATGAGAAGGACATTCTAATTCTGGATGAAGTTGGCAGCTTATCCTCCATCAATTTGACCAATCCCCTATTAAAGCTATTTGAATCTCCATCACTATATTGTGTAATAAACAAGTTCTACAATGCACACTATAAAGCCTGGATTTGTGCACATAGCATAGTTGGCCAATAAATTGTACCAGGTACTGATAAATTTCTCTTTTTATCATCCCTCAATTCTTTATTGCTATTAATACTCCTGTAGTGCAAAAGAGATAGAAGGTAATATCACCTTCTTCCCAAATCTGTGAAATAGAGACGTCTTTGTATTTCTCTGGATTGCTGTCAGCAGATCATAATCGAGTGATCTAGAATAAACTCAGCACCCTAGTGCTCTACACATAATCAGCAATTTAAATTGCCATGACGCTAAACTCTGTTCACAGTATCCAAGATTAAAATAGCCAATCTACTATTTTAAGATTTGTTCTTTACATAACTCCATAGAAATGGAAGACTTTCATGCCTCAAAACGAATATCTTTTTTAGCAAATGTGATTAGCTCAATAGCACCAGAAAAGAAACAATTTGTCCTCTAAAGTAGAGATTGGCAACACACAGTAGGAAGAATATCAGAGACCAGCCAGCCTTTTGCTACTGTCCCCAAGAGTCTCCATCTGAGGTAGCCAAGATATGACTGAATAATTTGTGAGAATTTAAAATAGAAATGGTCTTGTGTTTTCCTGTTTGATTTGTGATTATGAGCCATGAAGCGATCAACTCTTAGTGACCCCTTAGATAGTACCACTGAGTTATTGTAGATTTCTTGTTGTTAGTTGTGAAGTCGTGTCTGACCCATCACGACCCCATGGACAACATTCCTCCAGGCCTTCTTGTTCTCTACCATCCTCTGGAGTCCATTTATGCTCACACCTACTGCTTCAGTGACTCCATCCAGCCACCTCGTTCTCTGTCGTCCCATTCTTCTTTTGCCCCTAAAATTTTAGATTAAATCAAATGAGGCTGATAATTCCCAGATAAAGCTTAACTCCCATCTAGCTCATTCCTTTTTCATAAGCATGATGTATAAAATGTTGTAATGGGCTTTCCAAAGTTTTTATGCCAGTGGTGGGATTCAAATAATTTAACAACTGATTCTGTGCCCTAATGACCAGCTGGGTAGCTGTGACTCAGTGGTCATGTGACTGGGGTGGGCATGGCCAACTCAACATCACTCACGTCGTTGGGCGCTTCGCCTTAGCTGTTACAATGTAATAAGGGTTAACCAGAGAGGCAGTTTCTATAAGCAGGGCACTAAATATTAGGCTAGAAACAACACCAGAATGTTTCCTTCCTGCCTTCCTTACAAGATTAGCCCTATAAAGTGGAAAAAAACAAAATAAGATTTCTTTCAATAACTGGTTCTCCAAACTGCTTAGAAAGTTAAGAACTGATTCTCCCGAATAGGTGCGAACTGGCTGAATCCCACCACTGGCTATGGCCTATCTTAACAACATATATGCCTAATGCCAAAATCCACTGACTTTGGTGGGAATTGAAAGGATTCAGAAAACCACTTCCATATTTATGTCTTTGTGCTCACACAGCCTCATGTACCTTCTTCATTCCAGCAGCCTACGGAACATTTTCAGCAGGAAAACTGCAATGCCCCTCCACATTTTTATTGAATCAGTGCTGAAAATGCTTTTTTTTAAGGTGAGTCATCTGGAACCTTGAAGGATCAGAACAATTTCAAATACTGACAGAAGTTGAATAACAGGGCAATGGTTTCATTATTCAGTCAAGCCTTATTCATTGCATCACAGGTTTCACTGCTCTGGTAACCATCAGGTGTTGTCTATTTTTAAAGAATGAATTAGTTTCCTGTCCATAATGAATAGGATTGTGTCACGTAAACTGGTCTTTAAGGTGTGAAAGACCAAATATTTTTGTCCTTGTTCCTTTCTACAATACATTTATTGAGTATCTGTTACAATTGTTATCCTTCGTTCTCCAAATTATAGGATGATGTGTCTGTATTGTGATTTGAATATATTAAAACAATTGGGTTCATGAAAAGCTCAGGGGTTTTTTTTTGGGGGGGGTGCTTTATGGAAGGATATTTGAGTATGGTGTTTCTCTGAGCATCTCCATCATTTACCTTTTAATTGGTTTCTGCCAATAAATACTTTGTGTCCCCTTTCAGCATTTTCTGCCAAGATTCTTCCATCACGTGAGGTGGCAATCTTACCATCTTTATTCAAATATAATTCAATTGGATACATGTTTCTGAACAGGGGTAAGCTTCAAAAATGTTAGTACGGGGTTCTCTGCTCTGTTGCTGGATGGGCATAGCCATGGTGGGCGTGGCCTAGTCCGCTTCCTGTACCATGACAGGGGGAGGATTTTTGCCCTCTCCGGGCTTCAGAAGTTTTCCTCGAGCCTCCGGGAGGGCGGAAATGGCTTCCCCAGGCTCCAGAGGCCCTCTGGAGGCCGGCAATGGATCCATTTCCAGCCTTCGCAACCTTCCAGTAGGCCCATTTTTTCACCCTCCCCGAGCCTCCATGTGTACCCT
>JANHFM010003358.1:38717-51567 GCA_032468115.1 Grayia smithii | reverse complement strand
GAGAGGAAGGGGGGGGGGGAAAGCCAGAGAAAGGCTCCCTGGCGTTGCATGAGGACACTGCTGCCGGGGCCTTTTAATTTTAGGCATGAATGCTGAGAGTTGCGTGTCGTTCTGCGATCCGTCGGCTGCTACCATGGATTCCTTCTACAACGCCGCCTCGCAAGGCAGCGTCGACGGCTCCTCGCCTTTTAGGGCATTCCCCGGCAGCAGCGACAAATTCAGCTCCGCTTTCCTAGCCAGCAAAGGACAAAGCTTTGGAGACGGCGGCGGGGGAGGCGGCGGTAGCAGCGGTAGCAGCAACAACAGTCCCAAGCGCCGGAGCCGCTACAGCCAGCCGGAATGTCCGTCTCTGGACGGCAACGGCGCGCAGCAGCCACAGGCGCTCCCGACCGCCGCCGCCGCCGCCGCCGCCGCTTCTACGACCACCGCCGCCGCCTTTAACAAGTACCATTTGCAGCCACCGCCGCCGCTCTACGGGCAGCGCGGCTCTTGTAAAAGCCCCCCGAGCGGCAGCCTCAAGCTGCAGGACACCAGCGGCCACAACGGAGCCCTGCAGCTTTCTTGCTTCGGTGAGTCATCCGATCGGTCGGGGCCTGGACCGGGGCTCATGGGGCAAGAGTCCTTGCGGGAAAGCAGCCCTGGCGAGGTTGCTTAGGTGGACCTCTTTGGGCCATGGCCCTCTGGACTGGGAATTCCTGGTGCGCCTCTGTTCGGTGTATCCGTCCAGTTCTCGCGGTCTTAAACCTGGCCGGGGGTGTATCTCTTTTCTCTCCTTCTCTCCTTCCTTCCTTCCTTCCTTCCTTCCTTCCTTCCTTCCTTCCTTCCTTCCTTTCCTTCGCAAAGCAGAGCGGTGGCAATTCAGGGCTTCCTTCTGGATTCGAAAGCTGAAGTGGAAGTCCATGGGCTCCGCGATGGGAAGCAACGGAGGCAAACGGCCGCTTAGGAAGGAAAGGGCATCGCCAAACCTCAGCCTCCGAAAGGAGACGTGTGCCGCCCACTGTCTGATTGCGCGGGGACGAGGAGACTTGCAAATGGCCTAATGATCTAATGAATTCTCACGCTGTTCAACTGAACATCCCGTTCTGGGATTAATAATCCAATACCATCAATTTGATAGTTTTCCCTATGGTTTAAAACAAAACTAAAATATGATTACTATTACTTTTATAACTTAGCTGTTTCTTATTTTGTAACTAAAGAAGCATGGCTTGGAAGTAATTTCCTGGAATTGGGGAGGAATTTATTTCAAAAGTACCTATTCTCTTTCAGAAAGAAAAAAAAAGAACCAGTGAAAGTCTGGAGCAGAAAAGACCATTTATTTCTGTGGTTGGTTTCTAATCTCGTGGCAAAGATTAACTCCTGATTCTGTTTTGCTCCGTTTCTCCTGTCCTGCCCAAATGCCCCAGAAGAGCACAGTAATCCACATATTTAGCATCCCCAAATAAAGGTCTCCCCCTTTCCAGATAGACAGCTCAAGTCTTCGGCCTTGAACTTCTGAGAACCACCGGCTAACACGTTTTGTTAGTGTCATTTAATTAGGCGCATGGAATTCATGAATAGCTTATCCCGGATTCGGTCTCATTATGCGTTACAGAAGCAGTTAAAATGGAAAGCAAGTGTTTGCTTAGGCGGTTCTTCTGGGAGAATATATTAGCGATAAGGAAAGTGAAAATAGAATTATCTCTCTGTATCTTTCCTCCGCCAACTCCCTCCCTCCTTATAAAAACATCCTTTAACGTCGCCCCAACTGTCTTGTCTTTTCAGTCCTAAAAATCTCCTCTGCTTGGACACGGGAAAAACAAACCAGCTTTTTAAAGTTTGTGATTAGCGATCTTAAATATAAAAGTATATAAAAGTAGTCCTAAATATACATTTCGAAGCCATATCCTATTTTCAAGAAAATTATTTAGAATTTGGGAAGCTCTCTGGATTGCCATTCCTCCCCATCCATTTCCCTCCTCCGTCTAACCACTATCTTCTTAGAATTTGCTGATCCCTTTAATGTTCCAGTTATTTAAATCGATCATATCTGGCTGGGCTCTGACCAATACAAAAAGGAATAACTGGAGTTGCACTTATTTCAGCATCCTGCAAGCTACTGCTGAGGAGCTTTTTACCCTGTACTTATCCTGTAACACCCCCACCACCAAAATCTTTAACAGCTCCTGACTTTCAAGGGGAATCGGAAGCCCGTATCTTTCGACCTCTGTCTTTGAACCCGCGATTGGCTTTCCTTTGCTGCGTTTCTTAGCGAGTTACTTCTGGGGGGGGGGGGGGGAATCCACCGCTGTCTTTCTCTACCACACTGTCCCGTTTCCACAAACCGCCCTTTCGATCTATTTAAGAAGATTAGAAATCTGGGTGTGTTTGGACCTGGAGGAAAAACGATGGGGGTTGAGGTTATGTTAATAAGCCATCCATCACTGGAAGAGCAAAGAGATCCTCCTGTCTACCTTGTTTTCTGGCTTCACTCATTGTTAGATAACCAGCCAGGTCCCAGAGTCCAACAGAATTCTACTGAATTTCCCCTTCTCTTTGCGAGCAGGAACGTCGGAAGACTCTAAAAAGTCAGTTGTTCAATTGCGCGCCCAACTAGGTGCCCAGGATCAAGTGTAGATTATGAGCTAAGGGTTCGCAAATAAACTGATCAATCTTACAAGCAAAGAAAATTTATTCTGTTGGTCAATGTTGTCTGGGAGCCCTGTTCTCTATAATGCCTTTTTCAGAATTGCGTTGACAAAGGACAAGCATAGATTTTCTTTCTGCCCATTTCCAACATGACTAAGAACTCGAGAAGGCGTTTCCATCCGTTTCACGCACCTTTGCTCACACAATCGCATTGGCAACGGAGCCTTGTTTGCTTACTGACCAATTTGGAGTCCAGTTCAGGTGACCAATCTCCAGGGGAATGGAGTTGGAACTGCTTTAAAATCAAGCTAGGAAGAAGGGAAATGCAGGCCCTGGAGCTTTCAGCCTTCAGTTCTCTTTCCAAGGAGGTTTCAATAACTGATTTGTCTTTATGATGTCTTCTTCCTTTCTTAGGTAGGGCAAATGAGCGGCAAGTAGGTTTCTTCCCCAAGTGAGCACTTCAAATAAAAATAGAAAGGTAGAAATAGAAAAGGGAGGCCAAGCTGAAATCTCTTGGGGATAGAACCGCTGGAAGAGGGAAGCCCCATAACAACTCTTTTTTATGTCAAGGGAGAATAAATAAGTGGCCCCGATTCCGATTTCCCTTTTAAAAAATGTCATTCTAAACAATGGAGTGAGCCCAAAGGGACCCTCTTCAAGTTGAGAGCGATGGGACCGTAGAGTGAGCTTTACGCGCGCTCATTTTCCAGCGGGCAACTCGGTGAGAGGCAAAGCCGGGCAGAGCCCTTGAATGGCCTCGGTAAAGGTCGGCAATAGCCAAATATTCACCTGCACCGGAAGGTGTCTGTTACCCGCCACTTTTCCCTTTGGGTTTCGGGATGATAAATTGGGGAAACAAGGAGGGGAAGGAGGGCCTCTCATAAGGAAATATTCCCGACACCTGGCTTGGATCTGTTCTGAATAACCATTTGCACGGTTGGACGCCTCTAATAGCTCTGCGCCGCGGAATCAGCTGATTCTAGCCCTTGTGTCTGAATCTTTAAACCAGATGCTTGGGGTCCGTGATTGCTACCATTTGATGGAGACGAAAATGGCCACGCTGAAAACCAGAGATTTCTTCCTCCACCCCATTGTGTTAACATCGAGGAAGGCGTAATCCCTAACCATATTTAGAGGAAATCCAAGGAAATCGCGCTAACTTAATTTCCGTTAATTAATTAATTAACGTTAATGTTCGGTATTCTTTGTGCTACTTTCACTATAAAATAAAGAAGCCCCAAACGATAACCTATCATCCTCCCTTGAGAGAAGAATCCCGATCACCTTCCCTGTGATCTTCGCCTTTGGGACCCATTAAATGAGGGTGGTCACAGCGGTAAGAATGGCGATCGATTCAACGTTAGCTGGATTTCCAACCACCTTTCATTCAGAAACGCATTTTCAAAGCAGCGCTCCGTTAGCGTTGTGTGTGATGTGGCTTGAGGGACAAGGCAACTTAATGGGAACCACCTGGATTTGTGGGGACAATGAATCACAATTAAAAGGAATATTGATGAAAGAATAGTTGCCGATTAGCATGAAGGGGAGATTGGGGAGCGAGGGCTGCCAATTATGGGCGCCTGAAATGAATCGTACTTCCCACCAGAGATAAACCGGCCTCAATGAGTCTGCAACGTTGGAAATGAGAGACTGAATTCAAACCGGAGCAAAGCGTTGGTTTGGGTGGGACAGAGGCAAGAAAAAGCGGGATAAGGTTCTCGCACGTTCAAAAAGCTAAATTACGTCCTCACAAGGGCCGTTTCATGGCCCTGCGGTGACAGCTGAAAAGCAAACGGTCTTCCCGTTAAAAGCGCTGGCGTCCAATGCAGCTTTCTCTAATGAAAGCTAACGTTTTTCCCCCGAAAGTGACAATAATCACGGACCCAAGTCGGTGCCACCGAAACGGATCATGATGTGTAAATGTCCTGGTAAGGGCCATAAATAACAAGAAAGTCGAACGGGAGCGCGAACTCCCCGGGAGGCCAACTGTCTCCCTAGGCGGCAAGATTTGGGAGAGAAGAGAGAGAGAGGCGAGAGGCGCCTTCAGGGCGCGGGGAAATGCGGCCCTTAGAAGGAAGGAAGCGCCTGGAAAAGCAAGCGGGGTTTCTCGGTCAGTTTCTTTAGCTCTCGCGGCGGTTCCTGTTGAATCGCAAACACCCTTCGCGGCCTGCGATACTCTGTACTGATGACAAGCCCTTGTTTTCCATAGGTTTTGTTCGACATTCAGGGTAGATCTTCATCTGTCCAGGCCCTGCCGTCCAAGGCCCTATTGACATTTCAGCTTGCTTTAAACCATCATGGGAATTTTCCCTCAGGAATCTGTTCCCGCCTTTTTCGTCAAGCGGTGAGGCCTAGCCCTTGCCTTGGCTCCTTCAACTTAACCTTGACTCCACGCGGAATCGAGATAGGTATCATCAAGGAAAAATCTTTCTGACACCCTCCTCAACCCACCACTCGGCACCGTAGTCGTGGATTTCTTAAGGCCTGCCGTCGGCCTGTACTTAGTCTTGTACAAGCTCGGATGCCCCAGATGTGGGCGAGCGAGCGGGCGGGCAGGCAAGCAAGCAACGATTCCCACCCTTTGCAATGAATGCCGGGAATGGTAACCGACGCTATTCGGAGACTGCCGCTTCAGGCCCCTCTTTCGAAACCGAGGTTCCCCCGCTGTTCCCCCGAGGGACCAGAGCGAAACTGCAGGAAGCCAGAGCCCCGCTGATGGCCTCAGAGGCATTTCGGAGGGTTCCTAACCGACGGCCGAGCTTTGCAGATCGACTTAGGCAGAGAGGGGACAGTGTGGAGTCAGTTCTTGGTAGGCATTAATAATTCTATCGCCCCAGTGAGGAGTGATAAGGTTATATATACCCTGGGAACAGAAAACCAATTAAAGTCTCTTTGAGAGTCTGCTTAAGAAGTGCCTCCTTCTTCTTCCCTGCTGCAAAGCGGCAGTTTATTGCCAGCCCTCTGCTTCACCTCTTCAGGTCCAAGTTCAGCCTCTCCAGCACTGGAACAGGGTGGGCGGGTGAGTTTTGAGTCCATCTTCTCAATGTTGCCTCTACAAAAGGGAGAGTGTTTGAGCTGCCCTCCAGGACAGTTTTATCCTCATAGATTCCAAAAATAACGAAAGATTATTTTATTATTTGCAAACTAGAGGCCGCTGGCCTAGAGAAACCCATTGGTCCATGGTTTGAGTAGTTAAGATAGACTTCAATGGGTCTGCTTTATTTCTAGAGTTAAAAGATAATAATAATAATAATAATAATAATAATAATAATAATAATAATAATATAGTTAATTTCTATGCCTGAAATGTCTGGAAAGCTTCCTTCCAGGGCTAAAGAGACCTCTTCGCGCTTTTCCTTTATGTCTCCAGAACCAAGAGGGTCACTTCAGTTTAAAAGGAGACTAAATTTAGCTAACACTCAGCTTGATTAGAAAAGGAGTGAATTGTGAGATTGGACAGGAGGAAGAGGAAAGTGATTGAAGTCCCTGTCTGACAGATTGACATCCCTGTATATATTTGGTACAGATACAATTACACTTTCAAATGGAATTTGTAAAGTCGAACATGCAAGATACATGTTTATTTAGAGTTTCTACATTTGTAAACTTGTACTTGCATAATAAGAAATGTGCATAACAACACTGAAGGACAGATCTTTAATTATCCCTTCATAATTAGCCATTTCCTCACTAGTTATTTATTACTTTTTACAAAGCAATTCTACTGTTGCAGTAAGGGAAAGCTGATCTTCATGTCTGATACACCAGTCCAGTGATAGCTGATGCTATAAATCACAAGCAAAGAAAAGGCAACTCTTTTAAGAGGATTGATTGATTTGATTGATTGCTACTAGTAGATGCGTGTATGTATTGCTGTACTATACCAAATATAAATGAGTTCCAATATCCAATCAAACATATCCAACTCATCCATCTCTATTAGGTTTCTGTTTGTGAATAATGAAATGTGCCTGCATAAATACCTCAGAATATTACTCTCTTTGCTGAGTCTGAATTTCCTTGTATCAAAAAGGCTGAATTGTACATCTACAAACTGAAATTGTAATTAAAGGAAAAATAGAAAACTTAAGAGTAAGCTGCATATTTGGTTAGAAACTGTTAAAAGGGAGGGAATACTCCATCATGTGATTTGTGGTGAAAAGTAGTCTGAATTAATATTTCTCCAACTTGGAACTGAGATAAATGGTATTTCTCCATATTTAAATATATTGCCCTCATAAAAATTGTTCTGGAAGAGAAGAGGACATGTGGGCAGACAGGCATCTGTGCGTGCTAGGGTGGGGATGCTCGTTCAAAGCATCAGAGAGGGTGGTAGGTAGAAAAAGAGAGAATGTGCCCTGGGATATTTGCTCACTGGAGTAATATAAGAAAAACTACTTTTCCTGGCATTCAAAGATCTAAAAGTGCCAGGCCTGGCAATTCCTAGTGGCTTGTTTTCTTAGGAAATAACCAGGCAGCCTATAAAGCAACGTTGTTGGGAGTGGGAAAAGACTGTCTGCATAGAAATCTGAGGAGGGTGGCAGATTTTCCAAATGACCTTTCAGAGAGTTTGAAAACAACTCAGAACTGAACTGCCCCAGCTTCCATTGGGGCAAAGATCTTGCAGAATAAGAATCCTTACCTCCATTTAGTTTCTGGCTGATTGGAATATCTGCTGAGCTTCCTTTCCATCAAAGGCCACTTTTTGCTCCTCCAGTTGTGGTTTCTCTTTTTTGGGCTGTCCCAAAAGCCAGGGAGATTTACTACTGGACTAAATTAGTTTGAAGGGCAACACTTGTGCCCAGTCTTTGCTTTGTTCTTAAAGTAAAGGAATACAATTGTCTTCTGTACTGATTGCATAGAACCAGGCTGGGTTCACATAATACACTAAGTGAAAATGTTCTTGGTACAGTGTATTGTAAGGATGTAGCCAGCATAAGTAGTTTCTGGTTTAGTATGCTATGTGAACTCCGTTCAGTAAATTATGGTTCAATTAAGTGTGGTTGGCCTGAGGTGTAAACCTCCTCACCTCCCATACATTAAAAAAGAACTTGACTACAAGTTACTTATTGACATAAATAACCAGTGGGATATCCTTCTCTGCTCATGCTTTTGTTTCTTGGGCAACCTTCTTCCATTGGCCCACATAAAAAAATTCAGCCAATTCTTTGCTGGTGTGAGACTCCTGAAGCAGAATTAGTCATGTCCCTGTGACTTGGCCCTGGCATCAGGTAACATTATAAGCTGAGAGCATTAGATAAAAATGGATGGAACTACTAATTTATGCAGGTTGAGTTTGACTTCTAGGTCTAGCAAGCCCACCAATACACATCAAGCTTCCATAATCTAGCAATCAACCACACTTTCTGTATCACCAAAATATAGCCTTCTAGGCCTACAGAGAAATGTCACTTCCAGCAGATGGGATAAAGAAGTTACTGCCTCTTTTACTCTGACTATTCCTTACTCACTGAAAATAATAGAGGGAAGAAGTAGAACATTTTCAAATCCAGGAACTTATTATAAAAGACCACAAGTCTATGACTGTCACTCCCCAAACAAGTTACCAAAATTTCAGTGGCTGATAGAATCAGTTATACTGAGCCATACTTTCCCAACATGATGTTCTTCAGATGTGTTTGGCCAATCCCATAATTCCCAGACAGACTATAACAACAGAGTGTATGTTTGATGGGAATTATGAGAATCCCAATACCTGTGGAAGGTGCTAAATTGGGGCAACTAGCTACTTCCTTACTTAAAGGATTTAATTTCTTTTGACAGAACTGTTTTAGCAATCTCTTCTCTTCCAATGCATGCATGTATACATACATACGTACATACACACATGCATGAAAATACATCTCTGGATTTGGACCAATTTTTGCTGCTGCTTGATAGTTACAATAATGAAGCACAGTGTGTATTTACATCACATAGAATCAGAGAACTTTGAGTTGAATTCCTAGAGCAATTTTACACAATCTGGTAAATGAGCCAGACTAAAATGTTTGTTATGTCCAGATATGCTATCAGAGTGAAATGGAATTTGAAATAAAACTTATCTGAACTGTCTCAGGAGTAACAATCTGCGATCTTGAATCATCCTTAGACTACTGGTACTTTTCAAATGATTTTACCTATCTGGAATTGCATAATCTATGTGGAACCACGTGGTCTGAAGTGTTCAAACCTGTTCTTCTCTTATTTTAAATTTACCAAACTACCAAGAAGAAATTGTAAACAAAGCAATTTAATGTATTTTACTAATATTTAAATCATACCATAAATTTGCAACATTAAAACTCAATATGTCCCCTTTTTCATAATCCAAAAGTCTAACTAGATAAATTAGATTTTACTTGCTATTGCTTTGAAATGCCTCACCTGAGAGCCCAAGATCTACCTTTTGGTGGGATTGAGGGAAGATTTCTGCCTAACTATCTTAAAATCTTATAGAGTTTATAGGATTAAAATATTCTGTGTACTAATCAGTCCTTCAGATTATGCCTGGAAAGACCTAGTAACCAATGCTTTACATGGTGATTTAACCTTCCCAGCCAGAGTGATCAGGAATTGCTAAAATTATGAACACTCCCCCTCCATGCCCCAAATGTTATAATAATCTAATTTTCCTTTTGGTTTCATTTATTCTCAGGTTGCTTCTTCACTAGTAAGTGATAGCATTTTATACACCCAGCCATCTCTCTGATACTTAATAATGAAGACAGGATACTTCCTCATTAGCTAAAAGGTTCATGGTGTCAGCCTGCATTAATATAGTAGTAATGGAAACAGGCCTTATAACCACAGTGGGATGTTGCCAGAGTTGCTATAAACGACTAAATTTTGCCAGGCTTTGTTCATCGTGGCAGGACCCTATAAAATGCTACAAATCTCCAGTAGCTGGAGACCATTCCCAACCATGTAATATAGTAAAGAACATAATCTTTGGATCAATATGATACTATAAATTAGTAGCTCAGAAACCAGCCAAGCGATGATGAGCATTTTTGGTGGTCCAGAGGTCAAAAATTCCCTGACTGTCTGGACTTTGGAGGCTGTTGTTCCTCCTCTGAAAGAATCAGGCAACGACAAAAACGTCAGGAGTTAACATCGTTTCACCGAATAGGGATATCCCGGAGTAGTCCAATAGCGCGGACGGCCCAATAGCAATCCTTCCCACCATTCGCTAAACCTCCCTTTATGGGGTCCCATTAGGAAGCTGGGCGAGCTCAGCCTCTTTTTAAAAGGGGGGGGGATTTGAGTGGGAATAATAGTCACCGCGGGCATCGATCTCATTCCGTCTGATTTCTAAGCTCTTTCGGTTGTCCCCCTGCGGGAGAAGCAGCCACGAGCTGGCCCGCCCCACAGCTCCCTTGAAAGATCCGGAGTTGGTGGGCGTTCGTTTGGCGAATGGGAGGAGACGGATCCCCCTCTCCAAGCGGAGGGAGAACCGAAAGCGGGACGGCCAGGCTCTGAGGCTGGCAAGTCAAGGTGATGCTGAGACGGGGCGGCGGCCGCTTCTCGTCCGAATCCTTTCAAAGAGAATGAACCGTGTCCACCAACCAGGTCCTGCACAACTACTTAGCGAAGTGCTCAGGCTTGGATTGAACAAAAACATATTACAGTGCCGCAAATTGTTGTAAACACATTTACAGTACCACTCTTAAGCATGCTTATTCAATAATAAATTATGCTCCTTGAGCTTTGCTCCTGGTAAATCCTTTTACATACAGAAGGTACATCCTTACATTCTAAAATGCACTGTCCTTTGTTAACTGGGTTATTTCTCATATGATTTCACCTCTTGCATTTTCCCCCTTTTATATCTAATGAAGTAGGATCTAATTCAGAAAAGTACATCAATAAATATGAGGATTTTAAAGATGTGAATCTTTCTTTGTCTTTGATCCCCAATCTGTTGCCCTCCAGATGTTTGAACTGCAGTTCCCAGAATTCCTAGGAACGTAGTGACTGCTTTAGTAAAGTTAAGGTCCAGCTCATTTGAAGTCCACCAGGCTGGGGGAAAGGAAGAGGAGGTTGCTCTATATATTTACTTCGGAAATCATTGTAATATATTCACTAACATATGAGCTTCCTAAAATTAACTTCCAAGTATATTTGTATTTCGTGAAGGAAAGGAAAAAGAAATGGGACTGTTTATAGTTACAGAAATTACTTTCTCATTGGGTTTGCATCTGGTTAAAAATGGTTTTCTCTCTTCTTGACCAAGAAAACTACTTTGAATAAAATGAAAAATGGAGTGCCTATATTTCTTTCATTTCTGAGATTTATTTTGTGTTTTTTTGTTATAAAGAAAAGTGATTGCCAAATGTGTATTTTAAGAAAGTTAAACCGTTGCATACTCTAATCTGTTTCCCAACTTCCCAAATAATTCTCCTGCTTCCCTCAAACCAGTTATTCTAGGACAGGCTGGCTTTTCATCTTTAAAATAACTTTTACCTTCCAGATCATGCTAGTTTGTGCTTACCAAATGGTTCACACGTGCTTGGAACTGAGACTGGATGTTCACAGGCAAGTAAAAGGTAATATAATCAAAGTCCATTTCCTCTATGGTGATTTATGGTATCATCTAGCCATCATTATACTGCTATATCAGTAATGGAGACAGCCTACTGCCGCAATTAGGGCTAGATGGCTGTATAAATCACTACAAAGGAAATGAAACTGTTGGGGAGACTGTGCTACTAAATCAATTTATAATGCTTCTCTGTGTTTTGTTTTGTTTTGTTTTATTTAATGTTTCACAAGTAAAAAAGAAATAAACATATGGAGTAAAACAGATGATGTGAATTTAAAGAATTATTTTAACAACAGAAAAGTTTTGGTGGCTTGTTTGCTAGTATTTGTGGATTGCTTGTTTGTTGCCACATTCTGAGTTATGACTGTTGTTGATCCACTGAAGTGACACTATTCCTGATAACACCTCATTGTCACGTGAACGTTTGTCTCTATGTTCCCAATGTTGAAAAGTAACCAGGCTAAGGAAGGCAGAATAAGTGTGCCATAAACCTATTCCTTTGGAATAGACATGTAAAGTTAACAGTTCAATATACCAACCTGTGGTGTTCAGGACAAAAAGCCTCTTCACACACACACACACACACACACACACACACACACACACACACCAAGGCAAAGTGCAAGTCATTTCAAGCTGCAACATTTTTTATTAGGGGAAATTTTCAGAGACTTTTTCCCCAAAAGATGAATCCTAACAGCAAAATAGCGATATCTGTCCCCAACCTGCTTCTTAGTGTAATTGGTGGGTAGATTCAGTATAACTGAATCTACCCACCTTGCTGCTGGCTCTCCTCTTTCCTTCCACTTTCCCCAGCAAGTTCTCAACTGCTTCTTTAGTATTTCTGAACTAGAAATAGATCTGAGGAAAAGGCAGCTGAGTCCCAGGCTAGGAATAGAAAGAGATTACCACTCCTAGTAACCAGGAGTCATAAACTGGCAGTACCTTTGGAACAGATCCTCTAGAAATTGGGACTTTCTAAGGAGAGAGATCCATCAGGCATTATCTCAACACTGGATTCATTTTTCCACATTTTCAAAATGGAGAAAGCAAAATAAAAAGTGAAGATTATATAATTGTGCAAGAATGACACAGATTCACAGACAAGATTCATCATGCATAGAAATGGGAAAAATGGAAAGCAATACATTTATTAGTAGTAGGTTTTTTTAACCTGGCCATTAGTAGTTTTTAAATAATTCATGGCAGTAAACTCACACAATACTCCTTCCTCCTCCTATTTTCCCCATAACAACAATCCTGTGAGGTGGGTTGGACTGAAAGAGAGTGACTGATCCAAAGTCACCTGGCCAGCTTTCATATATTCATATACACAGCACCAGATGGAAGAAGAAGAAAAAGATTATCTATTGTCACCAAAGAGAAGTATTTGGAAAAATAACTTGGGTTTCAAAATGGAACTGAAGGACCACTACGACTGAAATGAAATATTTTTTACTCTAATATACCATCATTCATCCATATGTAAAAGACCTCAGGATGAAGACAGTTTCAACTGGATTTTATATATTCAAAATTGTATCAAAATGCAATCAAAAGTCATCTCCATCTCCACAATATGAGTAATCTTAACATTCCACTTTAAGATCTGTAATTAAATATTTTCTATAGCTTGGCTATCAATCGCTTGTCTTGCCGCCTCCCCCCCCCCGGGGG
>JANHFM010003358.1:6270-17914 GCA_032468115.1 Grayia smithii | reverse complement strand
GGAGGGAAGGAAGGAAGGAAGGAAGGAAGGAAGGAAGGAAGGAAGGAAGGAAGGAAGGAAGGAAGGAAAGACATGCAAGTACACAAACACAGACATTTGTGATTCAAGAAGAAAACATAAAAGCATAGAACTGAAATGGGAAATTTAGGCACAAGTTCAGGATTCCAGACATACCTGTCATATTGTTATTTTCAGCCTCTTTTTGAGCACATCCACTGAAGGAGAGTTTATCATTTCCTTGTAATTCATTCCTCTGCTGAATAGTTTTTACTATTAGGAAGTTTTTCATAGCATTTAACTAGAATTTTTCTTCCTTAACTTAAGGCTGTTACTTCTTGAGCTGCTTGCGGGTACTATTAAAAGCTGAGGACTTTTTTCTCTGTGACATTCTATCAGGTATTTACATACTTAGCTGACTCAAGAAAGGTATTACAAAGGTGCCCATCAAGCGTTCCTCATCAGCCTGGCTAGGAGATCGCAAGTGGAGATCTAAGGTTGAGTCTTAGACTGCATATTCTTCCATAGCTGTATTGATGAGTTTGGTGAAGAGATAAGGGGGAGTTTTTTTTTTTTTAATTTGCCATTGATGTAAAATTGGGTGGAATAGATTATAAAGTTGAAGTCCACAAGTGATAAAGGGGCCATGGTGCTCCACCTCTGATGTAGAAGGGGGGAAAAAACCTACATTAAGATTACACTATTTTTATTTATTTTTCAGTTACAAAGGTTAGAATTTGCACTGATATTTTCTGCAATTGTGCTATTGCTTTTGACATTATCGTCAGATTGATCGTCTGGGACTGTGTGTATTTTGAGCCATAAATTAGAAAGATTGGGTGGGAAGGCAGAAGAAATGGAATTGGAGGGCTGCATGAGGCCCCGGGGCTTAGTTTTTTAAACGATCTTTTGTCTGGACTATCTGTATGATTTTTGCAGTATTTATTATGTAAATTCTAAAGGATGTACTCTTGTATAAGACCCACATCTGCCAGCCACATTTCATGGATGCTCTTTATATCCTGTAAATACTGTTATATTTTCAGCTTCCAAATTCTCTGCCTCTCTTTTCACATTCTGTGATTCAAACGTACACTGCATATAATGAAAAATGAATGGTTTTCTGATTTCCATATCACAGCCTTGCCTGCTCTTATTAATGATGCTAGAAATATTGGGGGAAAAAATACTGTCCTTAGATTAGGAAGGTTTCTCACTATCTCTTGCTCTTTTTGTCTCTCTTCATTTTTCTTCGCTTCATATTATTTGGAATGTAAGTGGATTAAAATGGTTTCTCTTTTGGGGTTGAGACATTTTTTTTCCCTATGCTAGGCACACTTTGCTATGTTTCTTATTTTCAAAGAGTTTTATTAAGAATTACAAATAGAAAGAATAACAATGAATACAAACCATAAAAATACATGAAGGAAGGAAAAAAAGGTGTAAAAGAAAGGGGGAAAAAGAAGGAACTTCCACATTCAGCACAGCAAATAAAAATGATTTTACTGGAGAATCACCCTCTCTAAATACAACAAAACTCATATCTTAACTAAGAAATAAAATCCCATAAACTCAGCATTTGTTCTTTATTAGCATAAATCTGGTAAGGGGAGCCAGATATAACTAATTTTCAATTTTAACCTCGATTGAATAAGTCAACATTGTATTCCTTCCCTGAATTTTTAAGAGTCTTAATTTTCAAGCTCTTCAAAAATAGAGCTTTAATTTCTATTAATCTTTTTTTAAGCCAAGAATTCTTCAAAACATTAACAGAACTTATAAGAGCATATCCAATAAATAAAGTTTTCCCCCTTTTTAATCACTTCTTCTGAAGTTCTTCAAGATCTTAACAAAGCTTAGCTTGAGGATCCAGTAAGAAAAAGTTATCCAAATCCCTTTTCTGGTTTAAAAACTGTACACCTCTTTTATGGAATAAGACATCCATCAGTCTCATTTGTGTGTCTACTACATCTTTCTCCATATTCATCTCATTGCTTGACCATTTTAAATCTACCTTCAAGTTAGTTTCAAAATTGTCCATTGTAACTTTTTCTTCTTCTGTAATTTCATTAATACATACTCTCTCTATCGTATCAGTATTTATTAAGAAATGTTTGCCCCATTCTTTATTTCTTTAACAAAAAGAATGTATTGTCCTCTAGCTCCCTCTAGTGTCAAACCTTTAAGTCTCATTATGTTTCTTCAAAAAAACCAAAACCAAACAATATCCATTTCCCACAGGAATATTTTTTCTAATTCATTCATAACTATAATTCCAAACTAGCTGGAGTCTTAATCCATTGTTAACTTTCCAAAATTCATATTCTAAGCATTCTTTTACTGTGTAATAAAAAATAATATTTTGCAAAGCAATAAACTCAAAACTGTAGAAATGATGGTAGATTTTAGGAGAAACCCTCCTATACTACCACCTCTTACAATACTAGACAACACGGTATTAGCAGTAGAGTCCTTCAAGTTTCTAGGTTCTATCATATCTCAAGACTTAAAATGGACACCTAACATCAAAAACATCTCAAAAAAGCACAACAAAAAATTCAGAAAGCTCAAACTGCCCAAAGAGCTGCTGATTCAGTTCTACAGAAGAATTATTGAGTCTATCATCTACACCTCTATAACTGTCTGGTTTGGCTCTGCAACCAAACAAAACAGACACAGACTTCAACGGATAATTAGAACTGTAAAAAAAAAAACACCAATTGCCACCAACCTGCCTTCCATTGAGGACCTGTACACTGCACGAGTCAAAAAGAGGGCTATGAAAATATTTACAGACACCTCACATCCTGGACATAAATTGTTTCAACTTCTACCCTCAAAACGACGCTATAGGGCACTGCATACCAGAACAACTAGACACAAGGACAGTTTTTCCCCGGATGCCATCACTCTGCTAAACAACTAATTCCCACAACACTGTCAAATTAACTACTAAGACTATATTACTATTCTTATTCTCATCCTTACTAGTACTTATCTCTTCCCACTTATGGCTATATCCACGTTGCCTCTATCTTTACAAGTTATATTGCTTTTATTGTTTCCTAGTATGATTTGATTGCTTTAGTATCCTTTGACTATCACTAAGTGCTGTATCTTATTATTCTTGACGAATATATTTTATCTTTTCTTTATGTACTCTGAGAGCATATGCAGCAAGACAAATTCCTTGTGTGTCCAATCACACTTGGCCAATAAAGAATTCTATTCTTCTATTCTATCATCCTTAAGACATCTTTCTTCAAGAAGGCAATTCACCCCAAGAATACAGTAAAATCTTGCTGATCCAAAGAGACTTAATCTTTCCAGTACAGGGAAAAAAAAAAAAAGTAATGAAGAAATGAGGTTCAGTCAAGCTTTATGTCCTTAAATAGTTGCATTACAGATGCAAGATAATGGAATCCTTGACTCCCAACTGCTCAACTCATAATTGAAAACTGATAGTCCCATAGGGAGTGGCTATTCAGGATCATGTTTCACCTGTCCAGATACACATCCAGCCTTCATTGTCTCATAAACAATACGGTCTTGCTGCCAACATAACATTGACTCACCATGGTGCTCACTTGAAGACTACTTTGCTGTGTTTTTGAATCTTCTTTTGTCGCCTCTCCCAAAGGTGCATTTTCAAAAGGCAACTGTTTTTCCTTGAAAATGTTTCACTTCTCATTCAAGGAGCTTCTTTAGAACTGAAGAATCTTCTTGGATGAGAAGTGAAACATCTTCAAGGAAAAACAAAGTCCAGTTGCCTTTTGAAAAAGCATCTTTGGGATAACCATGACCTGGATGACTGAGAATCTCCATAGCCATTTTTTTGCCTCTCTTTTTGCCAAAAGTAAAATTTTGGTGAGAGATACAGCAGCCAGTCCTCTCCCTTGTATTTATCGATCTAGTTCATTTCTTGAAGTTTTACTTTGGGAGATGAAATAGAAGAGATGATGGCTAGAAAATGGTCTGATAAGAGACAGCATAGCCTGCAGCTGCATAGAGGGTGGAGCAAGAGGTTCAGAAGGGACCTTGCCTTAGTTATCAGGCTATAATAGTGATGCCAGAAGAAAGGTACTTTCAGACTTGCAAGATTCTGTTAATGTAGCTGTAATGAAACAAAATGTGTTAACGTTAGAATTAAAAAAACAAAGGAGAGGCAGAATATTATGACACATGGAACAGATTTTATCAGTGACTAGAAACGCAAGTCAGAACATGGAACAATTGTGTAAGTAGACCCGGAATGAGACATTATATATGTACCAGAATGAATAAGTTGGTCAAAAACAATTGTACAAAAGTAGCATTGTGTAAGTAGTATATATGTCATTTGTCTTTCACTTTGGTTTTTATGGTGGATGAATCACCAGGATGGTCACACTGTGTTCGATATACTTACAGTATATGTAAATAATAAAAATAAAATTAAAAACATGTTAAAAAGTTATATTTATGTAGTTACTTGCCAAACACATCTAAATTATATTAAAGTAACCAAAATATCTTTACAATCTCCAAGGCATCTCTCAATTTTTGAGCACCCCTAATGTTTGGAAATTGAAAGTTGAAAAATTTGGCACGCGCTAAATACAATAAAGTAGAAGTAATTTAACTGGTCGTGTTTTCTATCTGATTTACCTGGTAAGGCTGACAATTATTCTCTTCATTCTTGTGCAGTTCTTCAGATCAGTTTTCTACTTCTGTTCCAGCAAAGGGTATTCCAAGTAAAATAGAGTGGAAACCTTTTCAGGTAAATCCCCAAATTTCCATCTCATGTGTGTCTTACAGGTTTTCTGTCCTTTATGAAGATGAGGGAATAGAATAGAATAGAATAGAATAGAATAGAATAGAATAGAATAGAATAGAATAGAATAGAATAGAATAAGAAAGTTGGAAGGGACCTTGGAGGTCTTCTAGTCCAACCCAAGTCCAAGTTGGAGCATTTATAACTTCTGGAGGTAAGTTGTTCCACTGATTAATTGTTCTAACTGGCAGGAAATTTCTCCTTAGTTCTAAGTTGCTTCTCTCCTTGATTAGTTTCCACCCATTGCTTCCTATCCTATCCTCAGGTGCTTTGGAGAATAGTTTGACTCCCTCTTCTTTGTGGCAGCCCCTGAGATATTGGAACACTGCTATCATGTCACCCCTGATTAAACTAGACATATTCAGTTCCTGCAACCGTTCTTCATATGTTTTAGCCTCCAATCCCCTAATCATCTTTGTTGCTCTTTTCTGCACTTTTTCTAGAGTCTCCACATTTCTTTTAGTCTACTCAAGCAAGACCCTAGAGTACTTCAGTCTCCAAAATGTATGATGTGTTTGCAAAGCCAGGTCAAGGATATATGAACATCTTTACTAACATTCCATGGGCAAGGCCCAATTGGGATGTTTTCATAATCAAGTAGTATGGAAATGCAAGATTATACGTGTGATTGATTACAAATTAATAATGAAAAAGAAACCTCAAAAACCTAGTTCCTGCATTTAAATGTACCTGCTAAACCATTAACCACAGGTTCAGCTAGCTCTAGCTGCCCAGACCAATTTCCTTTCAAAGCCCAACCACAAACACTGTGTTGAAATTATAATATGCCTATTTTCTTCTAGTGATGGCAAAATAGTTGCTTAAATGTATTTATTAATATTCAAATGGCTTAACTTCTTCCACAGACACCACTACTTCATTCTTCCAAATCTCCAAACTCCCGACATATGGGTGATCTCATCTCTGTCTTCACAAGATTGCATTAATTAATGTTAGAGCCTCATGAAATCTTGTCAAGATTTCTACAGTCTTTTACAGGATCTGGCAAACAAAAATGAAAACATTCAACAGAATTAAACAAAAAATAAAACAGAAATCAATTTTGAGAAGACATAAGTACCATTTTGAGGAATAGTTGGTGCCCTGGTTTTAAAAAGGCAATAACTCAGTTTTCAGCTGTAATCCTTGTTTTAGAGCCTGTAGAGAATGCATATTTTATAATGCAGATCATCTGTATTCTCTCTTGCTATATTTTCAGACTGCTATATTTTTAACTCTGACGCCATGTTTCATTAATAGTTTGTCCAAAATAGGTTTACAGTATTATTTGTGTAATAACAAGAACTTTTACAGCATCTTTTGGAATTGTCCTTACAAGACCATGGGCTGAACATTATTGTACTTTCTTGTCAAAAACAATGCATCAAGGCTAGTTATACAGGTAGTCCTTGACTTACAACGATTCTTTTAGTGACAATTCAAAGGTATAACAATACTTTAAAAAAAACATACAACCAATCCTCACTCTTCGGGCTGTTGCAGCATTCCCATGGCCACGTGGTTAAAATTAGGGCTTTAGGGAAATGGCAATGCTTACAAAGGTTGTAGCATCCCATGTCACAATAATGTGATTGCCATATTTCCTATATGTTGGTGTTTCTACTAATTGCTAAGTTGATATCACCTTGACATATGTGCCATAAACAATATATTTTGTTCATAAGAGTTTTATTTGTAATATTTATATTATTTATAATATTATTTATTTACTATATATAAGTCAGTTTGATGTAGTGATTAGTGGTTAAAAACCAGGAAACTGTGAATTCCAGTCCTGCCTTAGGTATAACCTTAGATATAAAAGCCAGCTGGGTGACTTTGGACCAGTCATTCTCTCTCAGCCCAACCCACCTCACAAGGTTGAAAAAAAAATAGGAGGAGGAAGTAGTATTATGTGCATCCCTTGATTTTTTTTTTATAAAGATAAAAACCTGGGATATAAATACAATAATAAAATAAAAAATAAGGAAAAGGAAAGGAAAGGGTAAAGTAAACAAAATAAAATAATGACAACTATATCTAATGGCCACTCCACCATTGACAATCCAATGGTGGAATGGCCATTAGTTGTAGTTGCCATTATTTTATTTTATTTCCCTTTCCCTTTCCCTTCCATGCCATTCCATTCCATTCCATTCCCTTCCCTTCCATTCCATTTTAGTTACTCCTGATAGCCTAACTTTATGTAATATCTTAGCCCAAAGTATGTACAGTATGTACATACATGTATCTATCTATAAACCAGGAATCAACTTGGTGAGGCTAGATACTAAAAGAAAAGCAACACTTAACTTCCCTTGACTACCTCTGCTTTGCCTTGTATCCTGTTTTATTATTTATGCCACACCTTCTTTTCAATTTTAAATGCCAAATTGTTATTGAAAATCCCAAATTACCCATCTCATTTCAGATGCATTGTCCTAGTCAGGGAAAATAGGAATGATTTTCTGTTGTTAATACAGCTATTTGGTATCAATGAACAACTAGTATTAACAGCAACTTTGCACATACAGCATGTTGAAAGTTTTATTAGCCTACTAAGGAAATCTAGAAGCTCACATTTTCCAGATGCTCACACATGCTATGACATGCCTTTATAAAACCCTGCTCCAGGTGATTTTCTTAATCTCAGAAGAATTTACTGAATATAATTGCACCATTTTTGAATTCCACAACAGGTTTTAATTTTCTCTTCTGCTATATTCAGAAAGAATCAGTTTTTGTTTCTTTCAATTGTTGGAAATAATAATCACCGCAACCCTTACCCAAAAGCAAATAAAATTGGACATGTTGAAAATCAGCATCTTTCTTTTGGCCCGATTTTCAAAATTGACTTGCATTTTCTCGCTTAAAAAAAAAAAAATCATCTGAAACAGTTTAGAAACTGCAGTTGATCCAAAAAAATAGCTACAAGATTACTAACTTGGAATGAATGCCTTCACCTAATTACGTCTGTGGCTTGCTTGACAGATGCACTAGGTCCTAGCTCCCAAATGTAACGTAAAATGAAAATTTAACTTTTCAAGATCTAAACCATTTTGGAAAAAAGGATCTGAAAGTTAGCCTTTTGTCATATTCTGTATGTCTGCTCACACTGCAGTCTTAAAAACATTCACCTCATTGTGCCCATCAAATGAAGTGAGGCAGAAAGATCATTTTCAGGGAGAGGAAATTTTACACAATAATATCCCATGGTAATAGAACGTGTATCTCTACAAGTCTTGGTTGGAACACCATCTCTGGAATCTTCCTTTCTTTTGATTTTTTTTCTCTTTTAAATAACTCATATAGCTTGGGCCTCTCAGTTGTAAAAATGGTACATATAAATTCCATTTGTTGTTGTCTTGTTAAAAGTTGTGACTTTAATTGCTTTTCATTGTATTCAAGGCTCATACCGCCTGAGAATATTGCAATATGGGATTGCGTTCAACTGTCTTAAATAAATTCATATGTTTTATGCATTAGCCTGAAGCAAAATTAAATGAACTAGTGGTCATTATATTTTTATCATATAACTTGCAATTTTTCAGAACTTGGCATGATGGATAGGGAAATTTTCCTTCTCCTTGTAGTTTTCATACACAGAAAAGTCTGCATTTTGTTCAGATTTGTTCAAATTCTTTCTCTCTTTCTTTCTCTTGGCAAAGATTATCAGAGGGCGAATATTGGATAGCCACTGAGGTATTTAGATTTAGCTCTGTGTTATACGTGGTGTTCTCCCAGATGGAGTTTATGTTGTGCAATTGCTCTACCTCAAAATTTGGCAGTGAGTAATCTAGATGTTGTTTATTTCGTATATTGCTTCTTCCATTTTTAGGGTTTTCTCAAAACTGTTTTCAAAACAGAAATAAGGGGAAAAAATTGGAGATCATCCCTTAATCTGACATCTAGCTCAGGCTTTAAAAGAACGCATTGGATTTTTATTGTTTCCTTCCAAGTTATATGTCAAAACTCAACAAGTTTCTTAGTTTCTAATGTGGTCATAAGATAAACTATATTTAAGGCACCAGCAGATGGCCACATTAAAATGATACCCATCACTCCTTTAACCAGGAGAAAAATATGCCAACATAAAAATTCCTGCCCAGATTGCTGCCCACTATTCTACCACAACAGTCATGTTGCTGACTTGGTTATCCTTACTGCTTTTTTTTTTTTCCTTTTTACCTTTAAGTCAGTGTTCACTCATGGCAACTGCCTGAGATAGTAGCTGCAGTTTTTATGGAAGTGGTTTGTCATTGCCTTCTTACCAGTGCTGAGAAAGAGTGACCGGCCCAAAATCACCCAGCTGGCTTTGTGCCTAAGTGAGATTAGAATTTACAGTCGTGTGGTGTCGAGTCCAGTGCCTTGACCACTGCAACAAACTGGCTGTTTTGCTTTACTGCTTTGTTTTATTGTTTATTGCTTTAAAGCTTGCAAAATAATGAGTGGATTCCCTTAGCTTCCTTTCCCTTTCTACCAAAGACTGCTGATTGTCAGGAAAATTGGTATTTGCAAAGCCACATTTATCCAGGACCTTGATTGATTACATGCCTGTAATCAGTCACTTGGATTAGTTCTCAGAGAGCACTCGCTGAAGATGAGGTACCCACTGAAAAAAATGGGGACAATGGTGGCCATAATTGAAGCTCTGCCTGATTTTTTTCGGTGGCCATTGTGGCCACCATCTTGATTTTTCCAAGTCACATTTGCAGACACCTCTGGAATAAAGGGAAGAAATCTTACTTTGAGAATGCTCTTTCTGTTGATGACATCTGGTTGTTTCACTCAAGGGCTGGGAATAAGAAAGGAGTAATATTGTGGGGATCAAGCACAGAATATGATTGTTCTGTAGTATCCTTCAAGTAGGAACATGGCTCAGAAAACCAAAATTGGCTGTAATGAAGGGGCAGTGAAATGGTTATCTAACATTATTATGTTATTATTCAAAAGAAGAGGTTTTGGCAGGATAATTTGTCTCTGGCCCCAAAAAGCCTTTACTAGTCTTGTCTTTTGCATACATTTGACTTTATGTGTGAGATTCCTGTGACTATTCTGTTTATCAGAACAATAACGTTGCTGTCTTCCTGACCCATATACAGTTTCTTTGCACTCTGTTCTCCCCCATCCCCTCCCTAGGAGTAGGTCTCCAATCTACAGGAATTTGAAACTCCAATTTCAAGCCTGTTGCACATATTTTCTCTCTTCCTCTTCCACAAATTAAAAAAAACAGAAGGATGAGGAGGGAAGAAGCAACCCACAATGGAGCAATGTGTGTGATTTCAAGTATCCCTCCCAAAAGCCATCCTGTGTTGCCCACTACCAATGTAATTGCAACAATTCCAAGCCATCACTCACAGGACATACACCAGGGGACTATGTTTTCCTGGTCCTATTAATCTTGGTAGTGCCAAGCAATGGATCTTCATCTTCAAAGAAACCCTCCAGAACTCTTTCGCTGAACATCTGTCCAATTGGAAATAAATCTTCACCCTTGTGGCCTACAGCACTGATGTAAGGATTTCAGGGCAATCTTATTTTTCCATGGGAATCTGCTTGATAGAGCCAAGCTGTATGTGAATTTCTTGATGTTCCTTCTCTTTTGCTGTTCGCTAAGTTCTTAGCATGGACTATGTGAAATTGACCCACATGTCCAGCATGTGCATTGGCGTCTGCTAGATGATGGGTGATCAGGAGGTTCCCAGTTATGCTGATTGTTATCATGCAAACCATGACAAGATTTGAGAACATTGGACAAAATGGCCACCAAGAAGCCTCAACTTTGTGCCTAGCAGATTGGTAGATGTACATAGACAATAGCACTAGAAGCCATCCTGGCTTAATGGAAACATGTTTCCAATGTGTCCCCATGCCCCAGAATGAGAGTCTTTGGATAGTTTTGTCATGCAACATGTAAAGTGCCGATGTCCTGCATATGGGCTTTCTTAGTGTCTGTGGTTGCTTCTTTGGAAGCAGGATTGTATCTGATATAAGTACACATGGTGAAATAAAGGCAAATACATACAACTGCATTATCCATACCTTATATGTGACTTACAAAACTAGGCTGTCCAATAGTTTTATTTATTAGACACCTTGTCAATTTGGGTTTTTTTAAATAATTAAACAATAGGTTTTTTTTAAAAAAAGCAAATACATAGGCACACACAATTAAATGCAAATAATTCAGAAATATGCTATATTCTATAAGGAAGTCTTATCTGCAGGCAATTTTGGGGTGTGGTTGTGGGTGTTTGGGTGGATGTGTTTGTGTGGGTGTGTTTGTGTGTGCATGTCGGCCAGTGCATGTGAGTCTATTGTCTGCAGACAATCGAGAGATGTACTTGCTGAAAGCTCTTGGCTCAGGTTCTCTCCAGAATTTGTTCTCCGTCCAATAAAGATGGAATAGTCCAAGAATTATTCCCCTCCCCTTTGGGCTCTGCACACATACCATTATTCTCCCTCTGTGACAATTCTTTCATAGACTTCCATGGTGTGCTTTCGCCTCTCCTGGCAACAGCAAAGGAGGAAAAAGACAAAAAGCTCTGTGGAAAAAAAAAAGTTGGCAGATGGCAGGCAACCCCCCCTCTCCAGCCATTGTTCTTTTCAGCCTCTGCTGCCAACTCTAGGAGAAAAGGCATGTGGCTTCACAGTCAGATGGAGTCTTCTGTAAATGCTCTTGTACAATTAATGGCTTAGAAGGCATGACAAATTAAGAAGGGCCATAAACAGGGGAATGAATTTGGAAAATGTCAATGTAATGGTTGCCAGATTGGGACTTTATAGAGTCACTGGGAAATAAATCTCTCCCCCCCCCCCCCCCCAAAAAAAACA
>JANHFM010003357.1:134470-149618 GCA_032468115.1 Grayia smithii | reverse complement strand
CCCACCCCACTCTGGGGTCAGCCAGAGGTGGTATTTGCCGGTTCTCTGAACTACTCAAAATTTCTGCTACCGGTTCTCCAGAACCTATCAGAACCTGCTGGATTTCACCCCTGGTGTCCTAGAAAAAAAACTCTCTCCTTGAATGTGGATTGCCATGATTGGATGCGAGTTGTAGGGCTTAAGTTTCTAATCCTTGAACTGTATTCTTCAGAAAGCATTTGATTGTCCCTTCAGGATGCAGAATTTTGGCTTACACCATGCCTTGTATTTTTGTGGATGTGACTTTCTTTGTGTACAGAAGATATTTTTTTAAAAAAAAGCAATATTCTCAACAGCTTTTACTATCAGATGTTAGTTGGATCTCTGAGCCTAGTCTTTCTGCCTTCCTATTACATCTGCTCCTTTGCTGTATCAAACAGAACAAAAGCCCCAGAGTGCTGTTTCTGGGCACAGAGTTTCATTAGCACTAAAAGCTGTTTCCTCAATCTGATAATAGGACTAATAGACATGCCCCTCCAGAGCTTTGAGTTTTTTCCAGTTGTAACAGTGTGCTTTATGTGGAGAGAGATATACTTTCGTATAGCACCCATCTCAATCCAATTGAGTCAGGGAGGAGTTAACTTGATAAACGCAGCAGAATTCTTGCATATTACCAGGAGCGTCACTTGAGGCCAAGATTTAAGTTCTGCAGGAAATTCAAAACTGAGCTTGAATAAAGAAAGCTATTCGTCAAGTTTCTTGGAAAGATCTTCTTTCTGAAACAAATGAGGGAGATCTTCCCAATCACTATTCATTCTTCTATTCTTGTGATATGAACAGTCTACACAAAATTGCAACATAATTTAGGTTGCTTTGTGCATACCATATATCATACCTTGATACCTAGAACTACATTTAGAAACAGCTTACCTCCCATGGAGGAGTCCTGGGTAGATATTTGGTCTAACACAAATATTGTTTGAGGAAAGTTTTGCTTGCATTCAACCGAGGGGTATTAAAGATTATGATATTGGATACAGACAGACAGACAGACAGACAGATATAGAGACAGATGCGATTTAAATGTACCTTGTCCTTAAAAAAAACACCTTTCCACATAAGAAAAGCTGATTCCTGTGACTTTAGACTTTAGTACATCCTTAACTACTGGTAAGCATATGTGGCATCTTCCCTGCTTCCAGACATTTTTTTCACATATTTTGAAAGGATTGTCACAGTGTAATTAATATTTGCTTTAAAGAGCACCTTTCACATGCTGTAAAAGATGTTAACTAAATTATATTCTATTTGTTAGATCAATTTACAGAGCCGGCTAATTAACCGGCCACTTGGGGGGCTGTATAAAGTTATCCAATAAATAGGGGGCATGTTAGATTTCCAAGAGCTTGGTGGGAATTGTGGCTCACAGCCCTGCAGTTGGGTCAGAGTTGCGTTTTAAGGGTTGAAATTTGCTAATGCTACTGCTCTGCTCCCCTAGACGCTGTTAAGGTATGTCACGGACGGGTGCTTGTGCACTGCCAAGCTGGCATCTCCCGATCAGCTACCATCTGTTTGGCTTACCTAATCATGAAGAAGCGAGTCAAGCTTGAGGAAGCCTTTGAGTTTGTCAAGCAACGTCGGAGCATCATCTCTCCAAACTTCAGCTTCATGGGTCAACTGCTTCAGTTTGAATCCCAAGTGCTGACTACATCGTGTGCTGCCGAGGCTGTGAGCCCCTCAGGAACGCTAAGAGAAAGAGGGAAGAGCTCCTCCACACCTACATCTCAGTTTGTTTTCAGTTTCCCGGTCTCTGTGGCAGTGCATTCCACTTCGAGCAACCTTCCTTATCTGCATAGCCCTATCACCACCTCTCCCACCTGCTAGAGTAAGCCTTTGGGGTTACAACTAGGGACGTCGTCAAAGAACACAATCCTATAGCCCCCTTGGCAATCACTATAGGCAATAAAAAACTCTGCCCACTCCCCACTCCCCTACAGCCAAATGGAATGCACCAAAGACACAGCAATTATGGTCAATGTTGCAGCTAGAACGGAACCTAGTGGGGCGGTGGGTTCCGGCATGTCCTTTCTTGGCAAGATGTTTTACCTCATTTTCTAAAACTATATAAAACATAAAAAGCTTGAATTTTGATAATGTTTTTGGGTGTTGGGGAGGGAGAAGACGAAAGAAAATCAAAGGCTCGAATGTGGTCGAACATCAGGCTGAGTTGTGTTAATCTGAGCCAGTGCTCCCAATATTTTGGACTATAGATTCCAGAATTTTCAGCCAGCATGAACCTACAGTCTCCAAATATGTGAAGGTGAGCAGGCTGGAATATCTGTGTATGTGTGAAGAGCCTGCTAGGGCAGGGCACACTTCAAAAATGATTGGGAAGGAAAGTTTTGGGTCTTATGTGAGCAGAGCCTCTCTCTGCTTTTTTACTGAAGCACCTTGTCTTTTTCAGGCTTCTGCATGAGCAATAGTTGCATTAAATAAAGCAGCTATTAAAAGTAGCTGCATCTTTTGATCAGGCTTGTTTGAAGCCAGAATCAAGGGCTGCTTTAACAAACGCACAAGAAGTCTTGGGTTTAGACAAGGTCCAAAACAAGGTGTCCAATCTGGTTTTGAAATGTGCATTCTCCTAGTGCCTGCACCTGATCACCTTGTATCAGCAGCAACCCCCAGGGTGGACATATTTTATTAAAGTGCCTGGTTTTTGGAGTTCTTGATTGGAATTTATAACATATCCTAATGTCACCCGTTTTGCTAAGCTGAGGTTTTGCATAAAGAAAGGGAAAATAATCGAAGGCTCACTGTGAAGTGACTTTTCAGATTCCTTCCATGTGTCTGAAACTAATTTAAAATGAAAAAATAATGGGTTCAGATTTATGAACACAGGGAAGATATTTTTTGAGGCAATTTGGGAAATACCAGCAAACCTGGAAATGTTTGCTTGTCCTCCCAGCTTTTGCCTCTGAGGGTGATGTGACAAGAACAGGATCTTCGTTCATGCTTATATTGGATTCTTGGTTCTTGATTATGCCTCTCTGGTGCGATAATTTGATCAGCCCTAAGTTAATGACCTGTGGCCCTTGTTTCTCCTCTTGCTGGGAAGGAAGCCTTTTGTATCATCTGAATAATAGCAAACGGGCTTCACTGACACAAATGGACAGACATGTTGTTTTCTTCTTCACCTAACACAGGCCAGATCTCTGCATGCAAGTGGTTTACTGTCTTGAGTCATCAGGGAGAAAGCATTCAAGCTTTCTTCCAAGCAGTGTCCCCAACAGTGAGTTCCTGAAGGTGTTCAAGTCTCATAAAGAGCTCCAGTCAGTGTAGCCAACTTTTAAGGATAATAGAAGCTGTCAGAATATTTGGTGAGAATCCAATTAGGAAACGCTGAATCTTCCCCAGGCATGCTGGCTTGGGAATTCTGGGGGTTGAAGTCCACACTTCATAAATTTACAATGGTTGAGCAACACTGTTTTATAAAATAATCCTTCATGTGGATCCTCAAAGAGGATGTAAGTGTTGCACTCTCCCTCTCCAGGAATCCTACGTAACGTGGAAACTAAGATCTTTACAGCAATCTTAAGAGAAAGGGCATGTAGGAAGATATTTTTTCTTCATGAGAGATGCCAACCTGTAAGATTCCTAGATAGCAAAGATATACCCTTTGGTTCAGTTCAAACTCCTCCAATTTACTGCTGAAGCCAATTTTAAGTAGGACTTTTGAGCAAAATATACAATTCCTACTGGGATTTAGCCCTCATTTCTTTTGAGGCATATCCTCACTGTAAAACTGGGCTAGACTCCTGGCCTTTCTCCGGTCCCACATTGCTCTCCCCACCCCAAATTGGACCCATCACGTTATGCCAAAGATAGCCACATGAATCTTCTACACTTTAGCTAGTCTTTCAGAATAGAATGGTTTCATATTTTGCTCCTTGATGATTATATAGCTTGGGAGAGTTTACTTTGAAGAGATCTTTGACTTCCTTAAAGATTAGCTTATTTTTACTCTAGCACGTCAGGTGCCTATGGATGATAAGTATTTTCACAGGCAGGATCTTGCAGGTTCTGCCTCCTGTGGGTACAATATGGGAAGTTTGCACACCCCTTTGAACATGACTTGGCCTACCCTTCAGTCAAAAGTTTTTGATACCACACCCAGCCCAATTGTGTATATTTTATATAGAATGTCTAAATTGCATGTGTGTTTTTTTTAGATTGTGACTATGTTTAATTTATTGCTTGATAATTAGTTGAAATAAATTTTCAGCTGTGGTTACCTTTCATAATGAAAATTAAAAGGCTCATTCATTCTTTTTTGTGTACTTACAATGGTTGCAGTATCCCAGAATCATGTCATCTTTTGCGACCTCCTGATAATGAGGAAGCCTGGTTCACTTAACTGTGTTACTACCTTAATTGCAGTGACTCACTTAACAATAGTGGCAAGAAAGGTCATAAAATGGGGCAAAACTCACTTAACTGTCTTGCTCTAGCAACATAAATTTTGCGCTCAATTGTGCTCATAAGTCAGGGACTATATGCATTGGTTTTGCATTCAAACCAAAGCGGACTTCCTACTATCGGGAGATTTTTTTTTTTCTATTTAAAATGAGATATCAAAACACATGCTTTTGGGGTGACACCTTGCAGAGAATTTAGGTAGGGTCTAACAATATTTTTGTAGCCTGCAGGCTCACTGGAGGTTGATTTGGAGCATTTTTAAAATTTATTTCCCACCTTTCTCAAGTATTCAAGGTTGTTTTGCTTTATTCAAAGCAAATTTTGAATTGAATGATATTTCACTTTCATCTGGGAAACATGTTTATAAGGAAACAATGATAAAAAGATGGTTTACATCAGTGGTCCCCAATCTTTCTGGCTTGGTGGACTGGTGGTGGGGGAGAGGGGATGATTCGGTGAGAGCATCAGATGTGTGCATATGTGTGCCGCTCATACAAGTGGAGCATGCACTTATCTACTTGTGTGGCCTGGTACTGGGCCACAGTCTGGGGGTTGGGGACCCCTGGTTTATATAATGAGCAAACCAGGATTATGTCTGGCCAAATATATGATGCACTAAAATACACTATCTATGCAGAGGGGAATACGGTGAACAAAAGGCATTTTGAAGAGAAGATGAAATAGTAAGCTGGGAAGGAAATCTTAAGATTGTAATAGTACTACTACTGCTATTATAGGAGAATAGTTTCATGGTTAATATGTCATAATAAAAGTACAAATGTTCAAGTATTAAAAAAGAGTTTATTGATTCTGTCACAAGGTACTATGTCTGACATTAAGTGAAAGCACAATAAGAGCTAACTTAGTTGTTACATTGGCTTTATGCAAAATTCCATCACAATGTTAAATTAAGAGAATCTAACTCGTAAGAAAAAGGAAATAACCAACTCCAACTCACAGACAATGAAGAAACCATACTGAGACTTTATATGTTCTTCTATTGCCAAAAGAAATCAAGAATACCAGGCTAGCTATGCAAGCAAGCTACACAAGATTATTTTTTAAACGCAAAGCTAGTACTTTAATGCCTATGAAAATAACAGATGCCAAGATGATCTAAAGATATATATATATATATTGGCAGAGGCCATCAACCTATATAAACAAAGTCACCAATTCTGAAAACTTGCTGGAAGTCTTGAAGGCATTACAAATAAATTAAAAAATATTGTTGAAATTGCACTATAAACAAAGTCTTTAAAACCTTTTACCAGTAACTATTTTTCCGCAGAACCAGTACACAAAAACATCTATTTTATGATCAATAAATTACAAAAATAGTGGTCAGTGGCATACAGAGATTTAGATGCATATTTAGCCTTTTTTTCTTCAAATCTAGACTAAAAGGAACATGAATGGAAGACACGAGGAAAATTGTGCCTTACATTATGGGACCAACTCTTATGGAACATTTCTGCTCCATAAACAAGCAAATGCTATAATGTATTTGTTAGCCTTTAAGCTGGTACAAGACTTTGTTTTGATACAATAGATGTTGTACAGCTGCTGCTTTGAAAACTGCTCTCTGTTATTTAGTCTGCCTCATGTTTTCCCCATCTAATGAAGCATGAAGGAAACTACATCACAAAACTCTTGTGCAAAACACAATTATGTCACAGGTGTTGCATCACATTGCCGTCATGACATTTTGCAACGTTTTTTCCATTTGTGGAGCTGGGGTAGACGTGGCCTACACTTGACGCATCTGGCCACTGGCTGCCAGTTTGACACCTTAGTCTAAGCCATTAACATCTGGCACCAAGTATAAATTCTATACATAGAACAAACGTACATGATTTTTTTATAACCAATTGTTACTGTTTTATCTAATTCTATTTTTTGAATAATATGGTATAATTTTGGCATTATAGGAGGGGGTACCCAAGAAATGAATAACACCAGAGCCCTGCTTTCAAGCCCTAGAAATTTTGATTCTAGAATTTTAGCTATGTGTAATCGTTCTCTCACATAAAATGTTTGTAATCTGAGTAGCTACACAACTTATGGAGATGCAGCGATTAGGAAGCCAGGCAGTTCCAATTCCATTCTATATTTTTCCAGCTCTGAAAAAAAGTACAGCATATGTAAATCTTATTTTTCTTTGCTGGAAAATACTGAGAAGCTATTATTAGAAAAAGGTGTGTGTGTGTGTGAGCATACACACACTTTGTTTAGAACAATGTATGAAATAAATCATGGTGGATGAGTTGTGTATTGTGCTACAGTAATTTAAAAACCAACCAACCCCATTATGGTTTACAGTTGTATTTGAATTCTAGAAATAAGGTTTCCAGCAAAAATATAGTTTCTTTTGCATACATAGTTTATATCCTTGTCTAAAAAGAATCAGCTGCAGGGTTGGTGGTAGAATGCCTTGTTATACTTTTCCATAAGGAGCTGCAATCATGTAGTGTAAGAAAATACTAGAAATGTTAACTCTTCTATATTAGATAGCAACCCCATTAACAAGATACAGTAATTGCAGTACAGCATAAAACGTGGTTGCAGATGGCAATTTCATTGGCTTTGTCCACATTTACAATGCCCATACAGATGCTACCCAAAGCAAGAAATTTGGATCATAAGAATCATTGCAGTCATGTAGTCAGGCCTTCAAGGTGATGGGACAATCCAGTATTGGGCTTTGCACGTTGGCTTCATTCTTATAAATGGGAACTAGAGTTCAAATGGTACATTTGTTTTATGCTTTATGCTGCCATGAGAACATGCTTCAACAGACTGCATTTGGTTAATTATTTATGTAGTGTCTTAGTCATATCAGGATATGATAATATGCAGTTGTGGCTTGGGGGAAGGAGCTAAGAAAATAGTATTAAAATAAGAGAGATCAGAATGTTGTGCGTGTACATCAAGTTGAAGGCATATGTAAAAATCAAATTTTCCAGAGTGACAAATGTTAGTATTTTAGTAGGCAGATGGAATTGAAAATGTTTTGCTGCCTAGGGAGAAAATTCTCCCACCATACTGAAAGAAAATAAATAGATGGTTATTTGTTGTCCTTAAATCTCAATCTTCTACCTACTGGTTGAGTCATCCCTGCATTTATTCAATTGATTCCTTAAAGGCTGAAACATATATCATGGAAGATCTATGAACTAACTCCAGTTTTTTCATTTTCCAAGTAGGGGAAATCCTTCAAATTGTTCTCTTTGTGACATTTCCCAACTGAAAATTGCCTTCTTGGAACTGCTGCTTGAACAAAATAAAGTGTGAAATATGCAGCTGCAGTGATTGGCCTCAACATCCACCCCAATTCAAGTCTGCACATTACAATTGCTCAATATACCAGTATTGGCTCAGAGATCTCATATGAAACTGTTGCTTTACCTGGAGATTCCACTCTGGAAATTTTGCCTCTTCATTCTAAAAACAGCAGCCGCCCACCTTTGGACAATAAAATGTTCTCTCATATCTGTTTAATATTGTCATTTGTCATTTCTGACATTGACAGTTAATGGTCACAAAAGAAAAAACCCCCATTACTACTGGAATATTACCATGGCAGAAAGCAATTCACGATGCAATCTCAGGCATTCAAGAATCCTGAGATTCTACTACAATAAAAATGATGACCATTCCCAAGATTCCTAGCACTTTCTAGCCTCTGCATCAAATTTTCAAGGTTTGTGGAGAAAGATTTAACCTTATTTAAATCAAAAGTATGCAAAACATTTGAAACCGAATATCAGATGGTTTGGGATTTGTATAAAAATAGTCTGATTTTATTCATAAGGTACCATTTCTGAATGGGTTGGGATTTCCAAAGAAAGCTGTAATATATTTTGCACTTCAGAGTTATAAATAATATATTCAGAGAATTCAGAGGCTTCAATGGATGGAAATTTTAAAATATGCTGTATTTTTCAATAGATGGCTATTTAAAAAATCTCTTCATTCCACTTCTATCCTCCAGTTTATATGATAGTCTGGTGAGAGAGCAACTATGAGACCACCCCATCCTTTGTTTCTTATATGAAATGATTAACTTAGAGAAAAAGCCAAATTCTACATCTATTTCTTTTTGTAAATCCCAGCAGCAAGCAAAGCAGAAAGTAGCTATCAGTTTACCCAATCTCTCCTCCTTTCTCCTTTCCTCACAATGACATTAGGGCAACCAAAAATAGCGAAAGACATTATTGTAGCTGCAACCCCCATTTCCTAACTCCCAGGACTGTAATTAAAAAAAATATGCTCAACAGATTCACCAATTTATATTTATAGGTATGTACCTAAACATGTAATACAACAAATGTGTTGTTGCAAATACATACATCATATAAACATATTCATCAATGAATTGGCTGTTGGATCCCTTTCAAAACTAAATATTTCTGCAAGCAGATTTACTGCTATTTGTACTAGGTGTAACACTCACAAATGATCAGGGTACTTAAAATTCCTAATTATGGTTACAAGTGCTAGAATCAAACCCACATACTGTAGATAATGCTCTTTGATTATATCCAACATTGTACTGTGACATTAAGCCCATCAACTTTAATTTCTGAAAAACCTATACGTATCTCTCGGTGGGAAAAAAACAATGAATGGCACTATATTTATGGCATCTTATTATCTCTTGATGTGGCTGGGATTTTTCATCCCAGTGGGTTGAAGGAAGCCCCAAATGTAATTTATTTAAGGCTAACACCACTTTTGTTATTTTGAAGACTGCGCACATGACGAAAGCACTTATTGGGTTTTCTATTCAGAACATATTGAAAGATAATCTACTGCATATATTAGTTTAAGTCTTATCCCAAAGAAATATATTTCAGAATCAAGTGTACAAGTCCTTTGCAACAATTCTTAACTCCTGTATGTGGGAACATTAACTGTTGTGTTACACTGAATGACATTAAATGCTATGTTTGCAATTGTTTTTTTTAGGATGCCCCTTATTAAGCTTTTAGATCTCTGAAGACTTGAATGCATGTATATTTTTCAAAGTCTGACCAGAAAGGAGTAACAAACATCACATTACTACAAGACACAAGTAACTGAAAATGGAATTCCTTGGACAGCACCTTTTACTCTACACGAAACATGTTACAAAACAGGAGCAATGTGAGATTCTCAGAATTTAGGATTTAAATTACCCATTAAGTTAACCATCACACTGGAGGAAAAAGACAACCACAGAATCAATATTCTCTTACTGGAGAAAAAGAACATTAGGTTTCCACATCCATGTTAACCATTTGGATTAAATGTGAAAAACAGCCGAGTCCCAATTCATATCCACGTTACGTTGTCCAAATGTAGATTTTCACATCTATTTGCAATTCAACCGTAGTTAGCACTTTGCCCAGAGCTGTGCTTAAAAACATTTCTATGTGAACGTTCATCATCTGGATCCTTTCCAAACTTATTTATTTTACAGGTAAATGATCTTGGTGAGCTTGGGCCTCATGTCATATGCTGAGAAATACAGGCAGACTGAGTGACCTCAAACAACAGAAGCAAAACCGAAAGATTCACAGCAAGTTACCTTGTTTCATCTCCTGGATCAAATGCTGAATCTGACAAATGTTTACATGATTTTTCTTGTAAACTGTACATTATTCTAATATGCATTAGGTATATTTTTCTAATATATATTAGAAATGTCTTTGGAGGAAGATTTTTGGTGGTGGCTTTGTTCATCAGGTAAGACCGTTGCCCATTTCCAAGCAGATGCCAGTAGATTTCATAATATAATACCTTTACTTTCAAGGAATAAAAAACTTCCACGGAAGAATTATATTATAAGCAAACTTTCTTTGGCTGTTTTAATTGCCAAAGATTTTGCAAAGCAATATTGCAGTCTCTCTCCATTATATATTCTACATATAGATCTCTACTACTACTTGTTTTTCCCTGAAAGTCATTGAATTGTTTAAAAATGATGTTTGGGGGAGGGCAGGAAGATTGTTTTCATTGGTAGATTTTTATATTATATTACTGATGATGACAATGATATGTAAGTGGATTCGCCACAAAGAAAATCTGGGGGAATGAATTGAATGAATAGACATCAATTAGAAACTAAGTAGCAGTCTTCTGCAATAATACAAATATATCTATATATAAACTGCTTGATATAACCAGCCTAACTGATCTAATTAGTCTACTGGGGGTAAGGGATAAGGTGTTGGAAGATATTTGCATGGAGTTCAACCTATGAATGAATCTAGACATAATATAAGGAATAACAATATTCCTATGGAAGGAAAAAGGACCTCAAACAAACTTTACAGTTAACTTTTATACTCTAACAGACCCTTTCTGAAAAAATGGTCCTTTTGGAATTAACACACATGTGAGAACTGGACTAGGCTTTTGGCTCACACCTCTGCTCCCTTGTTGTTCATTATCTGATGAAAATATTTTAAAAACCCAGAACAAATACCCACAGAAACATCCAATTCCTTGGGGAATTTCACTAACTTGCTTACAACTTCCCTTAGGAAGGACAGAGAGAAAACAGGATCCTGTGTCTATTCACTTTCATCCAACAAATGTTTCCTATACCTTTTATCAGACACATCCAAACTGTGCTACTGGAATATTCGACAGGAGAAAGCAAAGAGAAAGCAAAACAGAGGAACAGAGATCATTTTCCAAAGAAGCTGCTACATGGATGCTAGTATGAACATAAAGAAAGAGAAACTTGGTAGGGAAAAAGCAGGACTTCTACCTTAAAATTATGTTCCTAGCAACATAAACGAATTCATAAAAAGTGCAAAAAGAATCCCAGACCAAAGAACTGTATTTCGAACACCTTCTTGAATAAGAAATTCCTATTGCATTGTTAAGTGATTTTAGTCAACTTGACTTTGTGCAAAAATATCCTTGAGGAGGGTCTGGCTCATTTTTGTAACAGAAGAATAAAATGCAAATAAATAACTGACTAAAGACTTATAAAAAGAAAAAATGAATGTTGAGAGGATGGTTTTGGGTTCAATAGAGGCTCTGCACTTCACTACAGCTGTTGCTGCTGTTCTTTCAAAAGGGTTGTAGCACAGCACTACAAATTACACTTCCATATATCCAGATTGAAGCAGTGATGCTCTCATTACACACATGGCAACTGCAGGGAAAGTGAGCCTGAGATAGGATGTTAAAAGGCAAATCTTTGTAAACATTTCCTCAAAAGGAATAGTAGCAATTGAGTACATATCAGTTACTCAGATTCATTTACAGAACAATGCTTTATAAAACACATAAAGCAGTTCCAGAATGATGAGAATTCCATATATTTTTGATGTTCTGAAACTAATCTCAACCATCCAGTCCGTAAATCACGTAATCTACTTCAATGAACCAGCATCTACTAGGTCTTCTGTTCCGCAGCCACTGCTGTCTGTGAGGGAGTATCTGGCTTTACAATTTGGTATGTAATAAGATACTCAGGGTAAGCCTACAAATAAGCAGAAACACTTAAATTACTCCACATTATACAGAAATAATTAAAAACACAGAAAAAGTTCATTTTACTCAATTTTTATATTACTTCTGTCTTAGGAGCCACGATTCTCTGATATTTTTGCTTCTAACACAATATCTTCCATTTAATATCTATGTAGAACAGCATCTGTAGGTAGCATGTAGGTCAGCATCTAATAACTTCCTAAATATTGTTTGAAGAGAAACTGATCACCAGGAACTGCACTGATCTCTTTTAGGGAGTGCAAAAGCCACACAGTATGTGAGACAATGATGTGTTATTGATGGAAGCAATTTTTTTGCCTGAGTTTTGGGAAGAAGTATTGTTGTTCTTAAGTCTATTGTACGAATTACGCCAGACTGTACTCAAAATCTGTGTATCTGATGTGGACATATATCCATTTGCAAAGTATTACTACACTCTTCTCTGCCATGCTTGTTCCTTTCCTCTTCTGCAGTAAGGAGATGATATGGAAAGTGATGAAAAGTTTGGAAGCATCAGTCACAGTCTTATTCATGAAATCAAGGGAAGAACATTTAAACAGGAGCTTAAATAAGATCCTTTCATAGTATGACATATGTATGACATAGTATCAAATATAAACAATTAAGTACCCTTCTAGATTTTAATGAGTACAACTACTCTCTAATTTTCAAAAAGTGCTAAGGATGTCCTACTGAAGGTAGGAGCCATTATTTTTCACAGAGTACAGTATTGCTGGACTAGTCTACCACAAACCATAGATGCATACTGTTCTGGAGAAAAATTCAGTGGCTGCATATAGACCTTTGATACAGTGTACTTCCTGCTTGGCTTTTTTAATAAAGTGATGTATTTTTAGTAACATGAAGGCGTGGCTGAACTTACGCAAAATAGCTGAATGTGTCTTCAAAAATATTTTTATTTTATGGATAGTGAAATCTATTAGTGTTAGAGAATTGTGCAAATGGCAGAAAGTAGGATTTACTTAATCAAACTTTTAAAACAGGTTTGGGGGAGTCTTCAGATTGCAGGAAAACCAAAGCAAGTCTTCATTTGTTCCTATTTAAAGCAGTTTGCACTGTAAAGCATGAAAGAATCATGCAAACTTTTAAAACATGTAATTTGTCATAGTAATTTGGTGTGATGCTCAAGCCAACCATATTTTATTGTTAAAAATATAAAGTAACTCTGACACCTTTTGGTGGTGCTTAACAATGTACACCTAGGGCAAAGATTTCAGTGAGCCAATGAAGAAGATAGATGCCATTTTCATATATCACCTACCTGTTCCCCTCTATAGATGACATACTCAGCATAGGCGAGCCCATTGACACTTGGTCTGCCAATTACAGAGTGATGTCCAGGAGGGGCATGGGCCATTTTCATGGTACTAAACTGCAAGAAGGACTTTCCCAATGTCACACGGCAAAAAAGCATTTGTCTAAAAGAAGACAGGAAGAAAATAACTTGAAAAGTGAACTCAGTTGCAGCAAAACATTTCATATGCATCATGTCAGAGACCTAAAATTTGTACAACCTATTAATTTTCATTTCTCAAACATTGTTTAAATCAGTAAAAAGGATGAATTTTCATTTTTGATTAATCATCAGCGCTTAGGACCATGTTAGTATGGTTCTTCCCCCTCCACCCCCAACTTGGAACATGAAGTCCTAATGGTTTCTCTCTCTCTCATGACTAGATTAATGACAGTTCAGGAGCTAGTTTAGAAAAATAATAAATTTTCCCACAAATGCATGAATGGCTAAGCAACTGACAGAAGAATATCAGTACAGTCTGCAAATAATTGGTTCTCAAGCCATTGCAGTTTGCATAGTGAAAGAACAGACTTACTAAGATCATTTTTGTCATTTCAACTCTCTGTTTGGTCATTAGAAATTGCAAGCATGAACTCAGAAGTTCTTCAATGATAACTTTTTGCAATAAAATGGTGTTTTATTCTTGTGTTCTTTGAATCATGTTTGACTTTAGAGAAGCCTCCTAGAGTCTCTGGAGTATTCATATTTCAGCATTCATATTCCTCCAAGCTAGAAAACTAAGAAATGTGTCCTATCTTTTTTCCAATTTTTCCTCTAATTTGGCATTCCTTCAGTTAAGGAAACATTGTACCTGCTTTTCCAGAAACTCCAATTTATCAAGAACTCACCTGTGGCAGATGTAGCAAGACCTGTCTTTGTGTGTAGGACAGCCTGTGCCTCCTCCAATTCCATATACGTATTGGTTACTTTTAGAGGAATTTTCTGCAAAATAAATCCCAGCTCCAAACATCCCTCCAATGTATGCATGCCTTTCATCAAATCCTTTGTGAATAATAGCATTAATAAAAGGAGATCCTAAAACAAAAACATAGCATATAAACATATATATATGCACTATAGGAATTGTAACTTCATTTTAACATAAAATTAGCAAAATAATTAATCCATGTTCAATCACATAAACCAGAGTTCCCCAACCAGGGGGGTGGGGGAGAAAGAGGGGATGGTTCCATGTGATGCGCAAACAGCATGCACACATGCCTGCCGCTCACACAAATGGAAGGTGCACGTGCTGACCCACTGCTGGCACAAATGGGGATGTACATGGGTGCGGGCTTTCCTGCCATTTCCACTGCCATTTCTACACATCTCAACCCAGTTGTTGACCCTGGGTTTCTCAGAAAAAAGAAAATCTTCAATTCCTTGCACAAAGTAAAGACGTAAACGTGACGTGTGATTCCCCCCCCCCCCCTTAATAGGAAGCAATTGCAGCACTGGCTAACATTTATGAACGTATGCATTTTTTATTGCTAAGCAACATACACTTTAAGATTCTCTGAATGAATGGTAGATTCTTTTTTCTTTTTTTTATCTGTGGAGAAGGCTGGATTGCCTGGTATGCCTTTCTTGTTCTTTTCCTGACCTGCATCTCTATCACATTTCATGAGATTGGATTAAAAAAACCCAGACAAAACAGTGCTCCTGATAGAATTTCCTCCACAATGGAACACTGCTTTCATAACCAAACTCTTCTCCTTCCTTTTCATTCATGGACTCCTCCCCCTTTCTTTGAGGAGCTGGAAAATACTCTAGCCCAGTGGTTCTCAACCTTCCTAGTGCCACGACCCTTTAATACAGTTCCTCATGTGGTGGTGACCCCCAACCATAAAATTATTTTCGTTGCTACTTCATAACTGTAATTTT
>JANHFM010003357.1:121391-134370 GCA_032468115.1 Grayia smithii | reverse complement strand
ATTATTTTCGTTGCTACTTCATAACTGTAATTTTATGAGGTGTATGTGATGGGGTTGGCATGATGATGTCATCACGCCGGGTACTCGTATGTGGGCATATCTGCATATGGGCGGACGGCCTGGAGACGGATAGAGGAGCGGTGTCTCGGTTCCTAAGACCATCAGAAATATGTGTTTTCCGGTGGTCTTAGGCAACCCCTGTGAAAGGGTCGTTCGACCCCCAAAGGGGTCGCGATCCATAGGTTGAGAACTGCTGCTCTAGAGTCTTATAGGTGGAGTAGCACATCTGTACTGATAAGGGATGAAAAATCAGCCAGAGGTCCATTTTTGGCTTCTTGGAACCGAGTCCAGAATCAATCAAACAGCAGAATGATAAATAAACCAAAGTACAATTTATGTACATTTAACCAGTTTTGTTATACTGCAATTACACATACTTAGAGGGCCGTCTTACATACCATGAAACAACATGCGTTCATTGTGATGGTTATGGTTTTCTTCTGAGACCTCTTTCTGACGATGGCAAAATCTCTCTCTTAGCTTTTTATTCACAACCTTTTGAATCTATGGAAGAATGGAAAAAAAACATTAAGACCAAAATACAAAAGCCTGAGTAAGTATGACTCTATAAGCTGCATTTTTAAAATGGTTTCTATGGTTTAAAAAAACCTTATTTTTAGTAATGATGACCAGAATAATTAAATGCTAATTTAATTTGCTGCTTCTTTTTTGACAGCTTTATCTTCTGTTAATAAGGCTCACAAATATTCCTTACAAGTAAGTTCATACATCTCAGGCAACCTCAAGTAGGTCAATTTTTCGACGAACTATGAAATGGATATGACTTAACTACTTAAGATTCATATTTACTAAAAAACATCATATCACTTCAATTTGCTTCTCTTTTTAAAACTTTATTTTAGGCACCATATCTTTACTGTATTCTTAACAAATCTAGTAGATAATGCTTATCCTTCCATACGAAGTTCAAATTAGCAGATTATTAACTGCATGAATATAATTGGGATAAACAGAAAAGAATAAACAGAAAATAATATATGTAGCTCTGGGTTGACTGGTGGAGTCCTTGGTGCTCTCTGAGCTTGATTGTTTGCTTGTAGATATTTCATTACCAGACTAGATACTGGTAACATCTTTAGTGCTAATAGAGAGAGCAAACCCCACTCCCTTCTAGTACTGAAGATGTTACCTAATCTGGTAACAAAATGCCTGCAAGTGAATAACAAACTCAAGAGCACCCAGAACTCCACAATTTGGATAAGTTGCTCACTTACTCACTAGGAATAAAATATATTTGTTCTTGACTAAAACTGTACATATGTTTGCCAATTCAAAAGAACAGAGCAGAATTTTTCATAAGTAGGAAAGTGGAACATTTCTGTCTTCCTTTGAAAGACAACAGAACCGAATGCAAAAAGCACTCCTATCTCTATGGAACCACAAGAAATAAAATAAAATAAAAATGAGGGAGAACCTGAACTAGAAATTTGATAGCCTTGCAGATAAGTAAAAAAATCCCCATACACATATCCTTTTTTTAATTCTGATCAGTTGAAGGCAATATACAATGTAATAAAATTTATATATTATATATGAACATAATGTACATTTGTATACTATCTTTGCTATATAAAATAATAATTTAAGACTTAATATTTTAAAGCCACCAAGGGAGTTGAAATCTGCTTGAAATGTGCAGTTTTTCAAGCTGTGGCGAATGTTAATATAAACAAAGCAGCTGTCATCCAAGAGTGAACTTATCTTGGTCCTTTGCAAGGGCTGGTGCAGTTGTTTCAAAAGCTGCCTCCAGCCTCTTTGCTGGGCTGCCCAGCTTCACAGAAGTATGACCTGTGCATGCACATGCAGACATGTGGGAACAGCCTTTGCGGCAGCTGCACAAACATGCAAAAGGTGAAGTTGCTTTGGTGCTTCAAAGAGACTTGCTTTGTTTGCATTAAGGCACCTGTATTTTTATATATACATGATTTTTATTAAATATTTTTTTACAAAATTAAAAAGATAAAACACCAAAAATTTAGAAGTAAGAAAAAAGAAAGAAAAAGAAAAAGGTACTGAGCCTCGGTGGCGCAGTGGTTAGAGTACAGTACTACAGGCTACTTCTGCTGACTGCTGGCTGTCTGCAATTCGGCAGTTCAAATCTCACCAGGCTCAACATTGACTCAGCCATCCATCCTTTTGAGGTTAGTAAAATGAGGACTCAAATTGTTGGGGGCAATATGCTGACTCTGTAAACTGCTTAAGAGAAGTCTGTAAAGCACTGTAAAGCGGTAGATAAGTCTAAGTGCTATTGCTACTGAAAACAACCGAGCAAAGAAAAAGAATAAAGAACACTTAAAGTGATTTCCAGCAGTCATAGATATACTTAATATATTTTCCCTTCTTCAAAATTACATAACGTAGTTTCTCTTCTCCCCTTTTACATTGGTTAATCCAGAAGTCACCAGTTCATTTTTATTCAGTTGCAGCAAAAAGGCCATTACTAATATACTTTGTAAAGCATCTCTTTCAAATGCTTTGCCCACCCTAGATGATAGTCAAAAGAGCTTCAAAATCAAGAAACTGAACACAGTATGATTGCTACTTCCTTCTGCTGGGATCAACTGATTTGAAGTTTCCATCAATAATTTTTGAGCTAGGCATATAAAGCCTTTGAAACTTACCCTAATGACATTATATCTGTTGAAGATTCCCCCAGCATTACCACCATCTCTATGTTCCCTGATGGTGCTCTGCATCTGTTAAAACAATCAAACGGAAGTCAGTAAATGTAAACTTTTATTTAGTTGATAAAATTCTTGGATAAACCTAGGTGCATGCTGCCAATATTCAATTTCAATTCAGTTTATTGAGGTCATGGACAAGTATAGATGGGCTGCCAATAAATTAATGGGGGAAAGGGGAAGTAGAGAGAACAGTCTTCACTTGGTGGGGATCTGGAAAAACAAAGACATCCTGTTTGTCTCGCTTTCTCTTTCCTGCTGTTTATCTGGAACCAGTGAAGAAGATAAGAGTGATTAATGCTGCTAGGCAACAGTGCATCAGCCCAAACTCTCTAGGGTATACCTAAAATGCTCACACCTCCTTGGGATCTAATAGCAGGCTACTGTGAGAGCTGCCTTAGGCTCTTTCACCCCTACAAATCCTTCCCATATGCTCCTTCCTACTTCACCTTGCCACCACTTACCATTTATGGTAGCAATGTTAATTTTTATCAAACTACATTTTTTTTCTTGCAAGAGGCTGCTTTGCAAGCTCCAATTCAGCACACCTCTGTATAAATCCATGTATGTTTCTTGATTACAATAAGAAAGAGGTTTGCACTGTTTCTGTTACATTTCTTCACCTCCACATTTAGCTTATATCCTAGTATTCCTTGAAAGTCCCCCATCCAAGTACCAGCCAGCCTGGACTGACTTTGCTTAGCTTACAAGTGCAGAGGACATCAGCTGGGTGCTGCCACCTTCTGACTCATAAAGAAAGAGACTCTTTCAAACTTTGGGTTGTATGAGACTAGGCATGCAATTTTTTAAAAAAATTCAATTTATATGCTGCTCTTCTCCGGAGACTCAGGGCGGCTTACAATTTCTTAATCAATGTGCTTAGCAATAGCCTTCATTCCGTGTACATGCCTGCTTATTAGGGCTTTTGCCCCCCCCCCAAAAAAAAGCAGCATTTTTCCAAAGTCAGCTTATTGCTTCTCTCAGCAATAACAAGACTTCATTCCTGACTTATTTCTACACCTCATTAACTCACAAGACTCTATCTCCACATAATGTATTATAAAGCATAGAAAGATTTTGAAAAAAAATAAATTAGACAAACTTCTAAACAGAACTATCACTGGGTCAGTGGGTTTGGGACTAGATGTAAGGAAAATTGTTTAAAATTTTCCCTGCTACTTCTGAAATTTCTAGTTTCCCCATCTGCTTTCAGCAGATATTTAATTATATCTATTGCATGAAATCCTGATTGCAAACTATCCTTAATAGGTTTTTTTTTGTAAGTACAGGAAATAGAAAGAGGCATGTGAGATCTCTTCAGACTGAGGGAAAGTAATACTTCCATAAAATTCTAAACTTTCCACGCTGCAAAACCTTTTTAGGCAGAGGAATTTAAATAAAACATGATGTTACATTCGTTCTAGCAATATGCAAAGAATACATGTAAGAAAAATATATTTCTATGTGAAAAGAGAATGTTCTTCTAGTACGAAAGTGACTCAAAGATGTGACAAACTTCTACCCTAGATTTCCATTCTTTGTATATCTTGGACTAGACTACCGATAGAGAGAATACCTGTAGATCAGTAGTCAACTCTGGAGTCCTTGGTGCTCTTTTACCTTGGTTGTTTGCTTGCAGACATTTAGTTACCCAACTAGATCTCCAATGCTAGAAGGGAGTGGGGTTTTATAAGGGTGTTCTAGGTTGGCAGTAGCTGCTGGGTTAGAGAAAAGATCCCAATCCCCATTTCAGCTGTCCTCTTTATTTTTGTTTCTTATTTAATTTTTCTAATTTTAAGTGTTTTGTAGTACTTTTTTCATTTTTATTATCCTGTAAGCCACCAGAGTTGCTGTAATACCATGAAGGGTATCATATAAATAAATATAGTAGCTTGCCCTATCAATGTTGGAAGTGGTGGGTTTCAATTTTTTTTACTACTGGTTCTGTGGGCGTGGCTTGGTGGGTATGGCTTGGTGGGCATGGCAGGGGAAGGATACTATAAAATCTCCATTCCTACCCCACTCCAGGAGAAGGATACTGTAAAATCTCCATTCCCTCCCCAACCCAGGAGAAGGTTACTGCAAAATCCCCATTTCCTCCCAATCAGCTGGGATTTGGGAAGCAGAGAATAGATGGGGGTGGGGCCAGTCAGAATTTTTACTACCAGTTCTCCGAACTACTCAAAATTTCCGCTATGGGTTCTCCAGAACTGGTCAGAAGCTGCTGAAACCCACCTCTGAATGTTGGTGAGATGATGCTTTCTCCTTGGTAGTTCCTTGGTTAAGCTGCTGTTTCCTGCTTGATTGTTTGTCTAGTGTTAATTCCTGCTTATCAGGGTGTTGATTGCTGGTAAAATGTTCTGCTTTTGTTTCCTTTTTAGCTTTCTCTCCTCTCTATTGAATAGTATATAAATGTGGTTTACCTCTATGTGCCTTTGATGGCTGATTTGTCTGAATGTCAAGCATCCAGGAATTCCTTAGCATTTTTTTGATTTAGCTTGCTTTAGGATGCTCACAGTTTCCTACCTCTGAAACAAGCTTAAGCCTTTCCATGTTTTGTGAAATTAAGGAGTTTTCATGTCCTGCAAGATAGATTGCATATGTACAAAATTTCACTATGTTGTCTAGAATTATTTGACTACCTGGGTGTTGCATACTACAGAAATGTTTGTAAACAAAGAAACAATTGTATTATATTCAAAGACCTATCTTAAGCTTTTTTTAAAATTGATTTTTTTACCTCCTCTTCTACAGATTGGTATTCTTTATCATCAGGAGCAAGGTCTATAAGAATTGTCCCTTGGCTGACACAGTGAAAAGTCAGATAAGGATTGGTGCCTAAAAAGGAAAATATGTTAAACTTGTATGCATATAGATTCACCAAGAAGAACCAACTATAAAACTAGGACTGATGGAGTACTGTCCACTGCCATCATTTAAAAATTGCTGGATTTTAAAAAGGAAGTTAAATTAGTTATTTTCTAAATTATGCAATCTCTTTGTCCGTAGAGATTAGACAAGAGCTAAGATTCTGGAGTACTCAGAAAACGTACTCTCTCATAATTGATACTAAGTCTAAAAAAAAAAAAGAACAGGATGGCAATTCCTTAAACTGTCCCTGAATCTGGACAGTGAAAAGAGCTACATGTCATGGGAGAGGCTGATCACATGTGTAACCAACACACAACTGGGAATATTAGATATGGGATAGAACAAAACGGAAAATGATTCTGAGTATACAAAAAAAGAGTTCTCATTTCATTTTGTTTATCAAATATTTTTGTTTTTGTTCTCCCTTACTGCGTTCCTCAAACTAAGACCCCTCCTGAAAGTTTTCTGTAACTTATGAAAGTTACAGAAAACTTCTTAGCTGAATCTCAAATTGATTTTTAGTAGATTAAGAGACTCACCCTGTTGCCCACCTAGAAGCCTCTCTACACCTTTTATTAATTTATGACGATGTCCGTAGGCATTGATGCCAATTTCTTTCAGCTCCTCATGGCCCATGTCTGCTAGTACATCCAAGGTAATCTGAACAGCACAGACAGAAGGAAAAAGTAGCATTTTTCATTAGTCCCCTTGAACCTAGGAAAGACAGCATCAATATATTTTAAGTAGAGATGGGGAATGCAATCTAGGAAGATTAAGGGCCCAGCTGGTTGGTCAGATAAATTGTACTGGGAGCAGCTGAAGACAGGAAAAGAATAACTGGTAGCAAGCACCAAGCATTTCTCTCACTCTTCAACTTTCAGCACAATTTGAATTTTATGTCCCCAGCATAGAGAATAATTACAGAGAGCAGAAATGGGGACAAAATTATTCATGTTTGCTTTGGGTTTTAAAATATATAATTTGAACTCCACTTGCTGAAACAATGGATGAAAAAATGTTAGGTAATTAACAAAAGCACCAAGATTTATTCCTTTTTTGTTTTTAAGATAGAATTTAGGCAAATTATTTGCACATCAACTGAAATGAGAAGAAACAAAGTAGACCTAATGCTATATAACACAAGATGTTGATATCTGATTTTTTAAAAAAGAGGGCAATAGGGCTAAAGAAGAAATAAACCGACTGAACTGCTTTGTTCAGCTTAAGTAAAACTGAATTTAATCAAATAGCTGATTGCAGATAACTTCTCAGTAGATTGTTTTAAATTTGTCTCTACAAAAACAGGGTTCATACCATATTACCATCTGCTTTATTTGAAAGTCAATGTACTATAAAGTATGTCAGGTGGTTGCTTTAGAAATAAAAAAACCAAATCTCTCTTACAGAAACCTTAATTTATGAGATTCTTTGGATGCTAGCCATCATATCTTTCCATTTCATGCACATTATTGAACTGAAATAGAAGAAGAAATGCAACACTAGCTTAGGACCATTTTTACCTGTTCCGTTTCAAATATATCCCGGAGATGCTCCAGACCCAAGCTTTTCAAGAACTGGCTGATATTCATGTCAAGACCAACAACTACAACAAAAATAACCTTCATGTAAGTCATCAATACAAACTATCCACCAAGCTTCCATTTAAATCCTTAGTCCTCTAACTGTTATATTTTCATTCTGAAATGCTTCCTCTTATTGCATCTTCTACAAGAAAACAAATCTTTACTAGAAAAAAATATAAAGAATAAACAAGAGACATGTATGGGATTTTTTTATGGGAATTCTCATTATTAATAAAATCTCTTTTGGTGAGTATTAAGAGTTACATGTGGGAGATAAAGCTACCATCTGCACATTCCATTTTCTCTGCTCTATCCACCTCCTCCTTCTCTAATGTTATATAACTTAATGAATATCTTACTCATGCAGGTTGGTAGCATAACAAACACCAAAAGATATTTCTCCCTCCAAACATCCATCATCCTACAGTTTTACAATTTTGACTAGTTTTATATATGCCTTATATCGATGAAGTTTATACAAAGACTAAATATCTCTATATGTTCAGTAGTTTAAAGTCCCAAATTTAAAAAGACAAAGTCCAGAAAAGTAGATATTCCAAAGGGAAAATCTGTTTTATTTATGTCTGCAAGTGTAAAGATTTTTTTCTCAACAAAGGTTTAGAAATCAAGATCTAAATAAGGACCTTAGACTTATTTCCTCAAAAATTAGGATTAAAGATGATTTCCCATTATGCATATTCAAGTGTTAGATTTTTTTACAAAGCCTTAGAAGTCATGATCTAAACAGACTTACTGTATTTTTCAGAGTATAAGACACACTTTATCCCCCCGTAAAAGAGGGTGAGCATTTGGGTGCGTCTTATACACCCAAATGTAAATGTAACCGCGCCCACCCTTCGGCCTCCATGTGTTCTCTCAGGCTGCAAACACAGCCTCTCAAATGGAGAGCCTCTCAAACAGCCTCCAAAAGCTCCAGAAGAAGCTCCAGAAGTTCTCTTTGCAAAGGCAGCCTCTCAAATGGAGCTTTTGGAGGCTGCAAACTCAGCCTCTCAAATGGAGCTTTTGGAGGCTGCAAACTCAGCTTCTCAAACAGAGCTTTTGGAGGGTGAAAAAGCAAGGCGCAGAGGCCTAAGTGGCAACCCGGAACAGCTGATGCCTTGTCAGACCAGTTTGTGCTTCCACTGCTGTACTCACTGGAGCGCCCTGCAACTATCAGCTGCATTTTTGAAGCTGCGTATCTGCCCCAATGAGGCGCGTGCGTGCTCACAGCCAGAGAACTTGTTGCTAAAGTTCACCTCTGGGAACAGCTGATTGGGGGTATTCCGGGAGGCCAATCAGGCTAATGTACTGAAGCTGACCAGGCTGTTTGCTAAGGATGCTAGCCAGATGAATACCGATGGATGCTGGTAGGCAAAATTCTTTTATTTTCTTATTTTTCTCCCCCAAAACTAAGGTATGTCTTATACTCTGGAGCATCTTATACTCCAAAAAATATGGTATTTCCTCAAAAATTAGTACTAAAGATGATTTCTCATTATGCATATTCTTCCAGTGTCAGATTTTTTTCTTTTTACAAAGCTTTAGAAGTCATGATCTAAACAGATATTTCCTGGAAAATTAGGTTTAAAGATGATTTCCCATTATGCACATTTAGGACTGCGACTTTGGCGATTTCCTATAATCAGGAAGAGTACCTTCTCCTTCTTTCCTCTCTGTTCCTGTTGCTCCATCTCCAGCATTAGATGGGCCTGCCACTGCAATTTCAGCCAGAGGTCCTGCAAGGTTATCTATACTGCTGGCAGCAGACAAACAAGATGGAGTGGATGCTGGTGAAATGATAGAGGCACTAACAACAGTGGCCTGAGGTTTAAAGCATGTTGGCAAGGCTTCAGGAGGCATTGCATCAATAAGCAGGGCTCTGATATCATCAGCCTGGAAATAAAATGGTGAGTTAAAGAATAAAACCAAAACCAATCATTTTTAAAGGAATAGTTTAAACAAGATAACAATCTCTATACTCAAAAGTCTTTGGAACAATTCCTGTTTTTGGAAGTAGTGACATAGAGTTTAAAGGACATTTACTTTCCACAACACTTTGAAATATTACAAAATTGTTTACCCTCAGATAGTAGTCTTTTATGTGTATATAAAATTTTTAGGTGTTTACATATGTGAAGCATTTAAAAAAAACCACTTTGTTTTGGAAATTACAGATAAAGTTCAAGCAATAAAAAATGAAGAGAATAAAGCAATTTGTTAAATAGTAATTGCAACTACATTACACACTATAAGTTGTCTGAATGAAGCAACAGATTAAAAAATCAGGCATTCAATCTGCACAAACAAAAAATATTTTCTTATCCTGCCTTACCAAACATCCAATATACATTGAACCAACGTGGTTTAATAAATTGTGTAGTGCTCTGTATTGCTCACTGGATGATAACAGAGCACACTATGCAAACAACCTTAGCTTCTCAAAATGTTTAAAGAAACAGATTCAAGTCAAATCCATTTCCATACGTTTACTGAGATATTTCACTATATAAATGTGGTCAATGAAGGAAATAAATGACTACTGCTGTAGTCAGCTGATCTAAATACTGAAATAAGCATCATTATTTTTTAAAACCAACTTACTGTGGCAAGATCCAAAGGGGTTTGGCCTTCTTGGTTCTTCATTGTTGGATCTGCTCCATGAGCTAGAAGTAGAGCACAGAGTTGCGTCCTTCCTTTTTGTGCTGCTTCATGCAATGGCGTAAATGCCCATTTATCTGTAGCGTTTACACAGGTATTATACTTAATCAATAGAGCTGCTATATCCACATGCTGAGGAAAAATGAAAAAAAAATAATAATAGGAATAATAGGATAGAATAGAATAATAGAATAGAATAATAGGAATTCTCAATTTAAAAAAAGAAAAGCAAACTTTGTTAAACAATTTGTTACACATTCAAAGTTATGACTTTGGATATAGCTGGATGTATGCAGCACTGTAAATGTAATAATTGATATAATTAGTTCTATACAAAGAGATAAAGCACGCTAGTTAGCCAGTATGTAAAACATACAACTTTCAGTTCTTCAATGAACTTCCTTAATATAGGAGATGCATTTTGTCATTTTCATTTTTCTATGCAAAAACTGAAAAAAGGTAACACCAATTACAACTAAGACAGAAAATAGAAGATAGAACTTTAGATCCATACATCATTTAATCTTAGTCTTAGTTTTCACCTTCATAATAGAGAAAAATTTACCAACATGATATTCACATTACTATTTAAAACAATTATGTGTTTGTTTGTTTTTTACCAAGTAGCAAGACAGATCTTATACTGTGGGGTCCTTGGTGCTCTCTGAACTTGGTTGTTTTCTTGCAGAAGTTTCATTATCCAATTGCGGTAAGGAAAATTATCAATGCTAGAAGGGAATGGAGTTTGCTCTCTGTTTATATACAACTGGTCTGTTCTGTAACCTAGTTGGGTAATGAAATGTCTGCAAGAAAACAGCCAAGCTCAGAGAACACCAAATACTTCAATTCAACCCTGAGTTACAATGTTCTCATCAATTGGTACAAATCTTATTGGAAATATTTCAGCAACATTTTGTAGAAGACTGAAATAAAAACAATTTTATGCTATTATTCCCTTTTGGTTGCTCTGGTTTCTTCTACTTGTTTTATACTTGTTAGTGTAATGCAAGCTGGCCATCTTGACTACATTGAGATTATTAAATAATACTTACCCCATAGGATGCCGCATTATGTAGTGGAATTAATCCTCCCTTGTCTTGAGCGTTAACATCAGCACCGTGTTCTAGAAGATACTCAGCAACTTCCAAATTATTATAACCAGCTATATGTAAAAAGAAACACAGCATGAATGAAAACTCAGCAATGAAGGAATCGTAGACCATAATAAATTGTTAAAAAGACATGTACTTTTAGAAGTTTCTTAAATCTGTTCCAAGGAGGATTTCCTATGAATAAATTAACCCAATTGCTCACTTACCAGCAAGATGTAATGGGGTCGAGTTTCGGCCCTGGGTATCCCGGCAATTGATGTTTTCTGGAGAGCATAATTTCTGAACTCGTGCTAGGCAGCCCTTTTTAGCAGCATCCAGCAGGGCAGCATCACCTCGCAGCAGGTCCTGGATATCAGTATCTCCCTCTTTCACCAAGTCCAGAGGGGTGTTGCCATCTCTGTTCTTTTTGGTTGGATCTGCTCCATGCTGCAAACAACATTTCTACTGTTTTACAGCTGAAAACTTTATTCTCCATGCCCCCAAATGTAGTACCCAAGGGGTCTAGGACTTTTCGGATTGGAAGCTTTGGCTTGCCTGTTTCTCCTCAGGTTTTTCACCTCTGCGTTATTAGCCACAAACTTTTCTCCTCGGCTGACCTTCCCCCCAGCCTTTCGCCCCGGGCACATTAGCCACGGCCACTCCGTCCCAGTCTCTTTGCCGCGGCCCATTCGTTAAAGTACAGTTCGCGTTGGACTTTTGTCCGCCCAGGACAATTCGGAATCAGCCAATCGGTGCAGGGACTCGGGGGCTTTGGGAGTGGAAGAGCGGGGGCTGCAGTTCAGAGGGAGGCTCAGGAGGGCCAACAACATCCCCTTTTGTCCAAAGTGCCTGAGACAAGGGCTGGTTCACATCTCTTTGCCACAAAAGACGAAGGAGGGGGAGGAAGCTGTAGAGTGCAAGGGGTAAATCAGGTGGGGTTCCCAGGGCCTCTCCCTGTGGAAGAGGGATAACTAGACATAGTTATCCAGATGATAATAACCCAGACGTTATTATAACTAGATGTAGCTTCAGGCTGGAAGGGACCCCAGAGGTCATCTAGTCCAACCCCCTGCTCTAGCAGGAGATCTTACATCATCTGGCTTATTTTGGTGTGTCTAACAAGGGAAAATTCCCAGAAAAGGGAAGGATTTGGGGAAGAGGGAAAAAATCAGGTCCAGAAGGCCACCAAAGCTGCATGCTTGGTGCCTTCTGGACCTCCCTCCAGCATGCCGAAGCTTCCGAGCCGAAAAGTCCCATTCCGTACCCATGCCATTTATGTTTTAGTGTTATATAGGGCTATCAAGGTGCTTTAAAAACAGTATAAGCAAACAAGACACTTGCTTTAAGAACATATTTTCCTAATTTAAAAGAAGGTATAAACAAATATTGTGCTATAACTAATATTTAACTTTAAGCAGTTTTCATTTCACGCTCTTCTGATTCATTCTCCAAAAGGCAGTAATATGCTGAGAATTGTATTCTTATTTGAAAATGTACCCCATAATGCAATATCTCTGCAGGCAATTACAGGCAGTCCTCAATTTACAATCATTTGTTGACCATTCAAAATTAGAATGACACTGACAAAAGTGACTTATAACCATTCTCACACTTACGACCGTCACAGCATCCCCAGAGTCATGATCAAAATTTGGGAGCTTGGCAACAGGCATGTATTTATGATGGTTGCAGTATTGCAGAATCAGGTGATCGCCATTTGCCACTGTCCCAACCAGCTTCTGACTGACAGCCAACGGGGGGGAGGCCAGATTCGCTTAATGACTGCATGGTTCACTTAACAACTTATTAAATTATTATTTAAGCAAATCAAGATTAAGTCGGGGTGAAATCCAGCAGGTTCTGACAGGTTCTGGAGAACCGTTAGCAGAAATTTTGAGCAGTTCAGAGAACCGGGAAATATCACCTCTGGATGGCCCGAGTGGGGTGGGAATGGAGATTTTGCAATATACTTCCTCTGGAGTGGGGTGGGAATGGAAATTTCCCCTGGAGGGGG
>JANHFM010003357.1:100949-111124 GCA_032468115.1 Grayia smithii | reverse complement strand
CCCCGACAAAACAAGCGGTAGTGCCGGCAGCCCTCAAAAGGGGCTGTCTTCGGCACCGGAAGACAAGCAGGAAGTCCTTTTTAATATTGTAAGCTGCCCAGTTACCTTGTGGTTAAATGGGTGACATACAAATTTAATAATTTTTTTAAACAAGCATGGTAGCACTCAGATATACTATAGAGCAATGATGGCTAACCTTTTTGCTGCCGCATGCCAAAAACGAGGGGAACGCAGGGGGGTCACGCACGTGCATGCCCACAGCCATAATTCAATGCCCCCCAAGCCCTGCATCTCCATGCATGCGCGTACAACCCTTCTGCACTCCCTCCGCTTTTGGCACGCAATGGCCTGGTGAGCCTGGTAGGCCCATTTTTCGCCCTCCCCAGGCTCCAGAGTCTTTCTAGGAGCCTGGGGAGGGCGAAAACGGCCTTTCCCACACAACCTGGAGGCCCTCCAGAGGCTAGTAACGGCCTGTTTTCCAAGTTCTGGTGGGTCTGGAAGGCCCGTTTTTGCTCTCTCCAGGCTCCCCAGGCTCTCTGGGAGCCTGGGGAGGACGAAAACGGCCTTCCCCACTCCTCCAGAGGTCCTCCAGAGGCCGGAAACAGGCCATTTCCTGACTTCCAGTGGGCCTGGAAGGGTCAAAAATTAGCTGGCCAGCACACACATGCACACTGGGGCTGAGCTAGAGCAACGCTCACATGCCCACAGGTATGGCTCTGTGTGCCACCTGTGGCACACGTGCCACAGGTTCGCCTATGGCTGTAGAGTAACAATGTAACAAAGCAGTGCTTTGAGAAAAGCTAGTTTTTACTTCATTGGATATTGAATGATAAGAGTCTTCTCATAGAACAAGGTATTCTTAATGGTTTCTTCCAGCGTCACAACTGAAAGGCATTCATCTTTTTCCTGGTCAGCCTTTTTGATTGTTCAAAATCAGATACTCATGAAAATATATCAGGGATGTGTACAAAACACAAGACTTACAAACACGAACTGTTGATACTTATCATCCATCACTCCATTTAACTTGACAGAATTAGACAACAGGAAACCAGATTTCTAATTAAAACTTCTTAAATATATTGCTTTTTATGTATTTGCTTTTTTTCTAAAAAAGATGTTATTATAATAGGAAAATGACATTCAAAATATAGGTAAGCTATAAGATACAAAAATATAGCACGAAACTATGACCATAGTAAAATATATAACTGAAACACAGAGTACTCCAGTTATATATTAGGAGGATGTCATAAAATAAACTGGTAAAAGAAATCTTCATATTTCAAATTAGTTTTCTCACAATACAATTATTGTATTTTCCTACCGCTGAAAAATGAAAAATCACATATTTGAAATGAAAACTGAAATGTTCCAAGCACTGCATTAGGCCTCCATATATTAAAGGGACCCTTACTCAAAGTGTATTCCATTAAAGTTTCTTTGGTCTTTGGTACATAGCAAAGAAGAAAGACAGCACAAAATCTTGCCCCAAATCAAGAGCATTTTTTAAAAAATCATGACATGGTGTTTTGTTTTGTTTTTAATGGGAAATTATTTGCCCAGGAAATGTAGGCAAATGTAGCAGGAATGTAACACAAAACATTAACTTTATCTCTAAAAATGAGATAATGTATTATTAAGGCAGATATTCTGTTTTCAACTGGAAGTGAAGCATATTTAAATTAGAGCTATGTGTCTTTAAAATAGAAAGTTGGGCAGTAATTTTCTTGCTAAAGGCAATGTGCGCTATCATTCTCTCCATTGTTGTTTATTGTTCTGATTTTGTTTTTTCCTAAATTTCCATTTAGGAAAAAAAGAAAGAAAAAAAGAAGAAGAAAACAAGAATGAATTGTTTTCTATCATCCTATACCCAATAAAGAAAGCAAAAACAAGAATAATTTTCAGGTTTCAAGAGCGGAGCTCCGTCCCCTCACCCACTCCATGACGACGTCACCACAGGAAGTCAATATTACTGGTAATAATTGAACACTGTCCAATTGCTATGAAATGGACAGTGAAAAAAATATTTTATGGTAGCATAAAAACAATTTGTACCTCTTGCTGAATATATCCCAATCAAAGCTATTTGTCTACATAAACGTGAATTAATTTTTTTTAAAAGACATTTCTGTTCATATATACATTAATTCTGCATTTTGCCTATTTCAAAATTAATTCAGCACTTAAGATGATATTAAATTAAAACTCCAACTAACAGAAGCAAAACAGATTGAGGGATAACATGATCACATTCATTAGTCCTAAATGAAAATGAAAATGTCATTAAATGAAAATGTCTGTAATGCCCCATTGGTTTTCTTATGATAACATACATAATTTAAAGCAGTTTTCTTTTATCCCAAAATTCTTGGCCAATCTGAATGTTATTCTGCAGCAATGCAACAGTCAGTATGCAGAATAGCATTTTGTTCTGCAAACATCTGTATCACTTTTGCAGTGGAAACAACAGTTTCCAAATTATTTGTTTTCTAGAGATGAGGATATAGAGAGAAATTCACAAGTATTTTCTCCTCAGATAGATGACAAGAAGTTGTACTTGAAGTTCTTTTGGATACTGAAGACAAGATATTAGAAAATGACTGATAGTTATCTAAGGAGCAAGGTAAAAAGAGCAATGCACAACTCTCCCTATATATTGCAGCCTTCCAACAGAAATTTAATGTGACCTTATTAAAGTTAAGCAAACAAAAATGGCAAAATACTAGAAATCTTACATCACAATTTCAAGTTCCTATTGGTGTAAAAAGAATGAAACCAGACTTCCTAATATGTAAAAGCCCTGTTCCATGTTTAGGGATTCCTGGGAGTTATATTGGCATTAGATTATCTCAACCTCTGCTAAGATGAAAAATGTGCGTGTCCACACTAGGGCTCAAGATGTAAAGTAATTTATCCTTTCCACCCCAAAATTTATCTATCTATATAAAAACGAAATACCACTCACACATCATCACAAAATTTCCAGAACCGTAAAGCTTACAAACTTGAAATGTATGTTCCTCTTGGCTTCTAGGTGCCCACTAAGAAAGGATTTTTCTAAATGACCTTCAGAACATTAGTATTTCCTATATTATTATTAACACACTCTGATGCTAAGGAGTTCTACTCCCCCTCCCCACCTGAAAAGAAATATGTTTCAAATGCAAAACACAAGCAGAGGAGTTTCAGTTTTACTTTCACAGCAGCAAGCAGGGGATAGGATAGGGGAGGCTTCTGTGGGGCAAGGCTGAGGGACAGAAAGGGGTAGGATAGGTGAGGCTTCTGTGGGACAAGGCTGAGGGAGAGGAGGGGTAGAATAGGGGAGGCTTTTGTGGGGCAAGGCTGAGGGAGAGAAGTGGATAGGATAGGTGTTGCTTCTGTGGGGCAAGGCTGAGGGAGAGGAGAGGAGGGGAAAGGAGAGACCTATCGTAACTACTCATTAATTTTCAAGCTGTAAGTGTCAATTTATCAAGCCCGATCACTTAGTTTTGTAGCGGAGCACGGGTATTCAACTAGTACATCAATAAGTCCATCTTTCCCCATTTGTGCGTCCCATAACCACTAATAAGCAAGCATACAGGCAATGCAATGTCTGGATGCAAAAAGATTGTCTGCATGTGAACTACCACCTTTACAGGTAGTCCTTGACTTATGACCATAATAGAGCTCAGAATTATGGTCATAGGTTGAGACATCATGTGACTGGACCTCAGTGTCATTTTGACATTAAGCAAAGTTCTAATTTGCCTGGCTTTTTAAAACATATGATATCCTTTCAATTTTAAAAATATTTTTGTATTTTAATTACTAGATTTTATGACTATTTGAAATTGTTTTGCTTATCTGTACGTAGCAAAGTGAATCAATTTTGTAATCTTTTATATTAATGAGATTGTAAACTAAAAATTCACTATCATCAGTTAGATATTCAGTGCCTAGACATAGTATTCAATCAGCAAGAAGCTCACTTGGGAAACACATTATAATTAACAACCTGAATGAACAATTACAGAACCATTTTGCCATTTAAATAAGTGCAAAGAATCTTTCCTAAAATACTTCCCCACAGAAAAATAGAAAAAGGGAACAGCTGCTTAGAAATCCAGTACACTTGCAAATGTCTATATCAAAGTATTTTATGGTCCTATAAAACCTGTTTAAAACAATGTCTACAACAGAAAGCTGGAGAACAGCACTTGTATAATACATGCCTAAATTATAGTGCACCTGTTTTACACACAGTTAAAGCATTGTTGAAGTTAAAACTCTAACAAGCTTTAATATTGGATAGACAAATATATTTATTTTATATGCAAATTGCAAACATCCTGGGCACTGCTGAATTGTACATTCTCTTCCTTCATTTACAATCCAAGATACCAGTTTTACTTTATCATAATATCATGCCTAGTAAACTATATCTAAAAATTGTAATCTTAGCTAAGCACATTACTTTTAATAATAGAACTAGGAGTTATCATAATATCTTTGAATTATCTAATATCTTGTTGGGTAGCTATCATCACTAGATCCTGATGCATCTCACTCAAACTTTATATCTAATCTCAAATAATAATCTGAACATAATGGAAGTATGGCTTGTGAGTAAGTCAGCTTTCCAGAAAAGATTGAAGAAATTTAGGAGCACATAAAATAGGTAATGCTGTGAAATGTTTTTTCCCATGCTTACTATAAATGCAATTACAGCATCCATATATCTAATGACAACCCTCAAATTAAATTATTCAATTAGAAAGAATTATTAGCAAGCTTATACTTGGTTCAAAATTAATGAATGGAATGATATTTAATTCCTCTGAAGGATGCATCAATAAATATGATAAACTGATTCATTTCTCTGAAAATCCTCATTAACTGAATAAAAATATTCTTTTCTAATATGTTGTCCCAAGTAGCTAACAGAATAAATAAGCATTTATTGACTAATAGGGTTGGGCAAGTCTTAAGATTTAAAGGTGCTTCACTCCACATATAAATGCAGTAGTTCTGCATATTTTCCAAGTTATGAAGAATGGCAGGAGTTGCAGACATATACCGTAAATTCCGGCGTATAAGACGACTTTTTAACCCATTAAAATCTTCAGATAAGTGGGGGGTCGTCTTATACGCTGGGTACTGACCTTGCAAGATGCATGGCTGGCAAACTCTTTATTTTACGCCCAGTCGTTTTATATGCCGGAATATACGGTACCAGTTCTTAGGCATATATTTGACTTTGAAAATCCTACTGATTAATTTATTGAATTTCACTTAAAATGTACTAAAAGGAAATGGATAACAACCTTCACAGTGAGAATTACAGCTACATACTTCATTTTTTAAAAAGTCTTACTATCACATGATCCCAACGATTTAATTAACATTTACTTAGCATACTGCTTGATTAAAACAGAAAGGCATGACAGGAAAGAAATGTCAGGAATGGGAGCAGATTAGAATCTATGATGAAGATGTACTATTACTCTTTCTATATTATTGTATCAAATACTGCTATGGCAACATCAGGAGAATAATCATAGGATTTTGTTTATTAAATCTAATGCATTGTGAATGAATTTAGCAGAAAAATAAAATGAAATGTTTTATCCAAATTCTTTTAAGTCAAAAAAGACTTCTATTAATTCTGTATCAAGTAGAGATGGAATAAAATTAAAGACCTTCCCCCTCCCCCCACAAAACCCACGTTTCTAGAAGTTTATAGTAGATAATTTCAGAAACACATATGACAAATAAATCTGACCAGGAAATACATACAATATAATATTTCCAAAGACAATCTATTCATATTCTGTAAGGAAGAAGACGAAATGCTGAGCATCCACTACTGAAACAGTTATCCATGTTACTGGATCCAATCCTGGTCGGTCCCTGGGACCAGACGTATCCATGTTACTATTAGAATAAGCAGGAGTTATAGCTGCTTATCACACACAAGAGAGATCACACACCAGACCACTCTTCCCATCCACTGCATTACTTAAAATACAGAACAATATTTACCTTTGCTCCATGCTTATGAAGAACTTCCATAACATCATTGTGTGCTCGTTCAGCAGCCACATGCAAAGGAGTCATGAAACTAGATAGGAAAAGAGATAAGATTAACAGCTCTCAAAGCTTGCCTGTTCCATCTAAATGCAAATATTGCAATTTCAAAGAATAAACGTACTCTTTGTTTTTTTCATTGACATTGGCTCCTTTCCGAAGCAGTAATTCAGTTACTTGTTTCCGTTTAGGGTGAAGAGAAGACACAGCACAGTGCTGCAAAAGAGACAGCATTGTATGAGAAGATTATAATATAATGTAATATATAATAAAATGTAAGACACTCAGAGTTGCTGTATTAGTGAGATGGGTAGCATGGACATTTAGTAAGTAAATAAATACATAAACAAAATAAAACTACATTCATATAACTTAAGAGTAAAGCATAATTTACATGATCTCCCCTATTCTAAGTTGTCTACTATCTTTCTTCAAAAATTAGTACTACATGAGCCATGTGAACAAATCTTTCTCTTAAAATGACATTAAATCAATAGCAGGTCAAGCATTAATTTCTAATAGGTGAAATTCTATGTATGATTGTACCAAGAAAATCTTAAATGTATACACAGCTAAAGTAGGAAGAGTGACTCCATGATCTCACCAGTGCTGTCTCATGAGATTGTGGCTGCTTAAAATTAATGACCTCCAAAGCAAGTGTTTTCTTGACTTTGGCTAAATCAGCTTCCCTTGCTGCTTGTAATAAGGAATGTCCTTTGAATTCATCTGCAGAAGGGAAAAAAACATAGTTATGGGTGATAAATACCTGTTGTAAAACCAGATTTATAACAGTGGTGCAGAAAAATAATGTAGAAGGGAAAAAAATTCTCTAGTGGACTGTCCCAATATATTCTCTCAAATAATGCTTGTGAAAGACAGAAAAACATCCATGATTTAAGAAGTAAAGGCAGTTTTTAATCAAAATAGTTTTCAGTGCAAAATAACATTACTTGCAGATACAGTTTCTCTGATAGTCTCTGAAGGTGATTTCAATTCTTTTGACACCAAATAATAAATAAGGTAGTCAAAACAAAAATGGATGGCAAAGAATTTTAAAACAGAAAAGGAGATATTAAAATTGCAAATGCGGCTCAGAATACGCAAATGCCAAAAAGAAAAAAAAAATAACATCTTCACATATAACCTGACTGATGTTACATAGAATCTCTAATCTAGAGACTGTAGTAAGCAGTAAACAACTCAACTAAAATTCAGTGTGCAAAACTATGAAAAAGGCAAATCCCACATTGGGGATTCATTAGGAAAAGAATGAAAATAAAAATTACAAATATGTCTTTCTACTCTATGGTCACTTTTAAAATATTATATATATAAAATTCAAGTTGATACATTTAAAAACAGCTTTCACAGTGTTAAATACAACCATTCCTCATTTAGTGGGTACTTGATTAGCAACCATTTAATACAAATATAAAAATAAAGTAATAAGTACAATAATAAAAATATAGTAATAAATGACATTAAAAATCATTTTCTGACCAAAGGGGGAAAATGGATATTATACAAGAGAACTTTATCTGAATGAAACAGCAGCAACTAGTGATCTTCAAGGTGTTTTTCTCTCTCGATCACTTAGTGATTATTTTTCTTAATGCCCAAGTCATTGGAATATGGTTGCTAAATGAGGAGAGTGTGTAGTACAAGGGTGTCAAACTGGATTTCTTCAAGGGCTGGATCAGGATTGTAGTTCTCCTCTGCAGGCTGGCCAAGGGGGGGGGGGGAGAGATGGGATAGACAGCACCCTGCCAGCCAAAACTGGGCATGGGGGGGCACACATACGGCCCCATGTGCCTGGTTCTTTGCTATTTCCAAGCTGGCCCTGCGGCCTAGAAATAGAAAAGAACTATTTTTTTCTGTCTTTCACAAGCATTATGTGCTTAATCTGTTAAGCACCCCGTGGGCCAGATCTGGCCTGCAGGCCTTGAGTTTGACACTCCTGGTTTAGTATATGGAAAGGAAGCAAAGAGATGGTGGAACTATCCTATCAGCAAATTTTTCATTTGGGAGTTTTTAGGCCAGAAAACCTGGAAATTGTAAACAATATACGGAGGCCATAACATCAATATACACAATTATGTACTGAATGGAGAAAAACAACAATGGAAATGGATCACCAAAAGCAGGAGATACAATACTGACAAAAAGAAATATCAACTGACTCGGTGCTTTAGGAAATTATGGATACCTAAATGAGTCAGCTGGGAAAGTATGGAAGGACAAATTCATGGAAAATTAATGTTTTCAATGATTACTAGTTTTGGTATCTATAAATATTAGCTCCAGTATCTGAGACGTTAGCACTTCTGAAAACATTAGGCAGAACACTGCTAACACTCATACTGATAGGCTTCCTTTTAGCAATGACTGAGCAATGGTCAGTTGGATCAAAAACATCTTCCACAAAGTTCCTCGGCATTTGTTTTATTTATTTATTAAGTTTTATTACTGCTCCCAATAATGAGGAAGTGATGGTGATGGGGAATTATGTTAGAAATTAAAACCTTACCTCCGTAACAGGTAAGGTTAGGTTGGTCCTGACCATGCTCCCTTTTAGGAAAGTCTTGAAAACCAGGCTGTTTTCTTGGGCATAGGAGTTGAGAAAGCAACTGAGCCAATACTGCTGGTATGTGGTATCTTTGATAGCCACTCTATGCGTTAGTTGGTCCTGATATGTATTTTTCTTACAGTGTATTTTTTAAATTTTTGGTAGCCTCCTGGAGTCATAGTTCTGAGATGGATGGCCACATAAATAAATTTAGATTAATAAATAAGATGAAATAAAGTAAAATACATAGGCATAAATCCTTTAAATTTCTCAGATGTTACCAAAAATTCATCAACTGATGGTGAGATACCAGGTCAGTCTTCCTTTAAAAAAACTGAATATTGTTTTCAATACTGTAGAAAAGAATGAATTCTGTAGTCTTGCTGAGAATGATAACACCTTGTACATAGTCATACTTACAGGTGAGCCTCTCTTTGAGCTCAGGTGTCGGTGCCATATCAACAGCACTCTTGCCATGACAGTTGACTAATGTTGGATCCGCACCATGGCTGAGTAACAGAGAACAAACTTCCACGCGATTCTTGGAAGCGGCTTCATGTAATGGAGTAAACTGCCAGAGATCCATTGCATTAACACAGGCTCCATGCTAAGAAACAAATGTAACAGGAGGAAAAGACAACGGGCATTTTATCATTATTTTTTTAGTTTTAAATACACTAGGTTGGATTAACTGTCTGATGTGATGGAAATTATATTAGAATTTCTAACTAACATATATGAAGTAATCACTTCATCTCATTATCTGAACAAATGTATTCTGCCTGACATTGAAAGAGCGAGATTAACACATCGGATTTGTTTACAAATATTAATTGGTATAACAGACCAATTACAATAAATCTTGATATAATAGCACTTGAGAGTCCTTTGTTTATTTCTCAACTTGAAATAACCCAAACCTGATGACTGGCTTGGGGCAAGTATGGTAGTGCCTGTTCTATGAAACAGTGCCATCTTGTGGGATTCAGGAGACATGCCTGCCCAATGAAACAGCCCTCTTGACCTCCTCTCCACTCCTCCCCAAAAATTGGATGGCCATGACTTGTTGGGTTGCAAATGGCCATCAAAGTCTGGCTTTTCTTTCAGGGGTTATATCTGCTAAAGAAATCCACCATGTGTGTTTCAGGGGATGTGAGTTATTTGCAAAATACCTTGGCTCTTTATATTCTATTTAATTTCATTCTTGCTTTTAATAGTTATTCATTTATGTTAGGCAGCCCTGTAAATTTTCTAAATAAATAAATCTGTCCTACAATGTAGATGAGAAAAATAGAATGGGAATGTAATCATTTTTGACTTAGTAAAATTAAACCGGAGTAAAAGGAAGTGCTTTTTTTTAATAATTTAGCAAAATTGGCAACAGCTTTAAGTGTTCTATTAGTGATGAATTATTTCAAATAAGAAGTGGCCTTTTTTTAATACGGAACAGGGAGGTCTCTAAAATTATTATTATTATTATTATTATTATTATTATTATTATTTATTTATTGTATTTATATGCCGCCCTTCTCCCGAAGGA
>JANHFM010003357.1:81662-94265 GCA_032468115.1 Grayia smithii | reverse complement strand
GGAAGGAAGGAAGGAAGGAAGGAAGGAAGGAAGGAAGGAAGGAAGGAAGGAAGGAAGGAAGGAAGGAAGGAAGGCTGCCTTTACTGGGTAGGAAATTTATTTCAATGCAGTATTTTAATTTATTTAGCTTGCTAACAATTCAAAAGTTTATTTTAGTTTTTCTTTATTGTGGTGCCCAAAAGTTAACACCTTGTGTATCATAAGTTTTGTTGAACTGAATCATTCTCTACATTTATTATTTTATTATTAGAAGCCACATTTCCAGTACAGCCTTTTAAAAGGTACCCTACATTTAAAAAGAAGTTTGCTTTTCGCATGTTCTATTATCAGATCTGAGAGATATTTGATGTTGGACCCCAATGATTACAGGTAGTCCTCAAGTTAAGAAAGTCCAATATGTGGAAATTATGGACAACCCACACTTACAAACAGGCAGTTTTACTTTTACTAAAAAATGGTGGATTACATTCTCTTTCCTTCAGCAACAAACTACAAATCCACACAACATTTTCATATACTCCAGACATCACTGCAGCAATTGTGTTTAGACCAATTCCCTTAAATGTATATTTCTTCAATATATGCAACATCACTCTTATAATAAAATGAGTAGACTATGCATGAGCATCCATTACAAATGGACGCTCATGTATATAGCAGAGTTCTCCTTGACAAAACATAGGTCAAACATTATGCAGATGGAATCAAATGAGCAAATCCAAAATCTGCATGGACAATATGGTTTTAAGCAATAGAAAGACCCAATTCAGCTTTAATTTTAGTAATCTAAGAAATAAAATTGTTGCCCACATAATAATAATTTAAAAAGTCAAATTACTAATCATTAGTTAACATATCAGATCATTAAAACTGCCATCATGGGATACATTGTTAAAAGTTCTTAACAATAACTGTTTAACCCATTAATTGAATCTTTTAATTAATCTATTAAATCCATTAAGTAATTTTTTAAAGCTATTTCTGTTCTCTGGCAGAAATTTTAGATCTATTTATATTCTGCTACAACTTCATTTTTTTAAACAGTCTAACACCTAAACACTTCCCTCATTTAAATACTGTGCATTTCAGAACATTCAATTGTGTTAGTTATTGATTACTGAACAATTAATACTGTCCTTGATTAAGTGCTGTTCTGGATCTCATTTAGCAATTATTAATATAAGCAAAAGCCCAGGGCCTCCAGATATCAGCAATCTACAATACCATCTGATCTTGTAAGCAATTGACACTGCATAATCAAGTATGAAAAAGCTGAACTCTTGCTCACCTCCTTTCTATTTCTGCTGCTCTGACTGCTATCAAAACTCTGGGCCCTTAGCTGCTACTCTGCTGGAGGAAGAATAAAAGACACTGGTGGTAGACAGAGTAGGTGAGCAAAATGGGCAGTGGCAGGCTTGAGAGACTAAGAAGTGTGGAGACCACCTTATACAGGGGCAATCACTGTGACAACAACAACAACAAAAAAGATGGGCCAGATAACAAAATGGACAATTGGTTTGTCAAGGCAGAGCAAAAATGTGTTGTAACAGAGCCCAGCTTTGCCTGGTGGCAAAACTGAAATGCCCAGGAGTTGAACCACAATTTCAAAACTCATGATTTGAGCATTAATCAACTGATGGTTATTCTAATGTAAAAATAAAACTAAGACAACCAGTCAGTTATTTTACAGGAAGAAGAAATACAAAGTTTAAAACTGGCTAAGTGTCAATTACTTAATTCTGCTTCATTTAACAGGAGATATATATGTAAATATATATCCATAATTACACAATCATACTTAACATATATGAGTATAAGGTGAGAACTATAAATATTGAATTATGGAAAAATGTGTTTAGGCTGTGTATTGCATCCAAAATATTCTTTTAAATCTTCACTGCACTGAATTACTAATCAAATACTTAGAACAATTTAAACCCCAAAGAGTCTGCTTGCAGCGTACGAGCCACAATCTGTATATATATCTCTCATGTCCTGCCCCCAAATTACCTGGGGAGATTTCAGTCACAGAAGCTGAAGTACCTGATTACCCATTTCAGACAGTTATTAAGAATTGATGAATCCTAAGAAGCACTAACAGACAAAATAACCATGCTGTGTGACCCCAGGTAAACTGAGACTAGAATCTATTACCTCAGATTATAATACATAAATTAATGAAACTTCTAATTAGAAATCTGAATGTATAAGTTCTTCCTTTTCTTACTTCATATTGATTAATATATTTTAATTCCCCATTTGTAAAGCTGCAATTAGACAATTAAGTGAGACTATAAAAATTTGGAATGAATATCCAACAAGATTAATGAAATTGATCTAAAATTGGCTATAACAAGCTAGAGTACTGAAACCCTATTTTTCACAGCCAGAACACTCACAGAGAGAAAACTGTTCATTTACAGTTATTAACAAACCCAAACTCACAATTTATATTTATTAACAAACATTCTAAAGCACGCCAGGCTGTCATTTAAAATGCAGTCAGTCAACTGTATGTTCCACTATCTCTGTCAAACTGTCAATATTGTATACATCATTCAATCTTACGTGATGAGACCCAAATTACAATTCACAAAACTGGTTGGTTATCAATTTTTTTTAATTGTTAAGATATGCTGACTAGCTGCCAAAAATATTACAACAAATTTATTTTTACAGAGACTTACTTTTCGCCCATCACTTGCATGACAATTCACATTTAAAGGTGTCAACAAAGCCATTAGTTTTTCTTCATTGCCACTCCTGCAAAGAAGAAATGGAAGGGAGAGGAAGTCCCTTATAGAATATATGAAATGGAGTTTCACATTAACATCATGTTCACAAACCACCTTGTGTGCATTTTGACTTAGAAAAAATTTGCTTCAATTATTTCCTTTAAAATATGCCTATATAAACTTATGTAATAGAATAATTTACCATATTTTAAATATAATAAATATACATTTCCCAAATTGTTGCAATATTCCTCATGCCACTATAAATAGCTTCCAGCCTCTCGCTCAAGCTTTTCTATAACATATATGTAAATGAAGGATGTGCCTTTAATTCATAAGGTAGAGAATTAAAAAATATCCTCACATAATTTCTCATTCAAAATCGCTTTTTAAACATAACAGAATTTGAAATGCATCCTGTAACTATACTGTAACAATCAACTATTTAGCTTTTTGCAAGTAGTTAAATCCAAAAGATTCATGTTAACAAGGACTGCTTATCTGCCCAATTTTATAAAAAGATAATGACAACATGACAGATCATAAAAACCCATTTTCACCCTGATTTCTACCACCTCTCTTCAAAAACAATACATTTATATTCTGAACAGCACTTACCTAGCAGCTTCCAAGAGTTCGTCCTTCTTGTATTCACCTAAATGATTGCAAAATATCATGCTGTTAGCATTTGGCAGAAGACAGATGAAGAAATGCAGCAGAAAGCAAATACAGAATTAAACAGAGAACAGGAGGGGGGGCGACAAGCAAGCCCACACCCCGCTGGGTGATGGAGCTGTGACGTTAGTCAGTTTGTGAAGGCAGCATCACCAGTGCCTTGGAGACGGGCAGCAAATTGACGCAGCTTCTTATCCAATCCTCAGATGAAATGGCTTTCTTCAGACAACCAATGAATGCTGAACCTCTGTCCAGAAACAATCCCTCTGATAACAGCATGGCAGCTGAGTACAGTGTCTCCTCCCCCATTTTTCCTATTCAGTCTCTTAGCACACTAGTATAGCATAAAGGCATTGACACACCCCAAGACTTTTTTAAAGGTACACATAATAAGGTCTAGAGTATTTGTAGCTCAAAATTATCTTGCAATAGATTTATTTCAGAGGTGATTAAAACTCTGTCCAAAGTATATGTTTGTAACCTTAAGAAAACCAGTGCACCATAATAAAACATGTGGGAAAGACAAAAGTATTCTGACAATAGCATTTTAAAATCGGCCATTAAAATGGTTGTCTGTTTTGTATCTTTTGGAAAGAATGAAAAATTCATACCCTGAAATTTAACTCTATCTCACTACCACCTCTTTCACTAAATATCTGAAGTATACTGCCTTTGAAAGTTTTAATGTTTTAGTCTTTGAAATCTTTATTTAAAAATGTAGTAATTTTCCATTCTATTCTATCTACAATGGTGAGACATTTCAGAGTAAAAGTTATGAATCCAAGGAAACGGAATAGTCTTGACAATCTGTCTCCAAGAAAGAAATATTAAATGCAGGTGGATTACTCCATTTCATTTGTGGGTCTTTATGAATAGCAAAGCTTTTATACTCTCCACAGAAGATGCTAAGAAAATGCTTGAATCATGAACTACAACAAAACAAGAAAAAATGGAAATTGACAGACAGAAATTGGATCAGACATTTTTCTACCCTTATATTTAATTAATCACTGACTTCATGATTTAAATTTTTAAAAAAATCAACAAAGATTAAGAGACTGAATAACACATTCAAAAAAGGAGAGGAAAAGAAAAAAAATGAGAATGCAGACAGTAAGTATTTATAAAATACAATTTTAAAAAGATCATATTAATGTGCTAGATTATAAACATTAGGTCAAAATCATGTGGGAACAATAGAGTATTAATATATATTAGGAATTATCATGAAGCGCAAAATTCCAAATAAAACAGAAATATTTTTATTACTAAATTCAAACTAACTTTCAAACTAAACAATGGAAAATTACAATTGCTTCAAATTATGCTTTAAAAGATAACTAGAGAATAACTTGTGATTTTTTTCAATTTCTTCTTGAAATTGCAAGATATTTTTTGATTCCTGGAAATATTGACAAGATTCTTTAAGTAAATGTCGATAAATTTGGTTCATATCAAAGAGTTCTGCAAATTGCCAAAAATATCATAGATTATATGTCATTACTTTTCTTCCTTAGATGTTTAAAGACATAAATACCCTTTAGAGAAAATATATACATATTGTTCCCCTTCTCTTAACGTTAATTTGAGGCTAGATATGCACTTGATGTTTAAATGTTTAAACATCACTGTTACTTAAATGTGAATAAGTTGCAACATTTAATTCAAAAAGTAATATTGCACCAAAGAATCACCAGCTTGAAAAAGTAGAACTGAATAGCTTATTATTATTACAAGAAGCTATCAAATTGATGTGTCAACCTGAATTAAAGACCATCTTCCAAACAAACTCAGCTGTTGATGTTTCTTTATTCACATAATGGAAATCAAGTAAAGCATTTCTGAGAGGATTATTTATTTCTTTGGCATTAAATAGAAAGGAAAACTTCGGAAAGCATTCTAGTCAGTTAAAGAATGTTACCATCTTTTATTTTTTTATTATACTGGCCTCTTTACTGGTCTGGGGTGGGTTTTTTTGCTTTATGATGTACTTTTCTTATATTTGTTTTATGGAAATGGATGGATAGACAAACAAATGATTCAAAACTATCAAAATCAATGCAAAACAGAAATCAATACTTGATATTATACAAAAGATTAAAATGATTTATGAACTGCTAGAAGCTAATAAGTTATAAAAAAATGAATTTCAAGAAAGATATCAAAGAAACTGTTGTCTTACCCAATGAGAAAAAGATATATCACTTCACTATGGAATAGTAGCAATGTGTTTGAACTACTGATGAGATGATACAGAATTTTATTAAATTTAACCCTCTAATATTTGAAAAAACAACATGAAATTTTGAAGTGATTACAGAGTACTCAGATGCTGATTATGAAATGTACACATCAGCAAAAGGAATCACTTAACAAGGCTACAGCATTACAGAAAATGAAACAAAGGAAGCAATGCTTTAGTTGAAATTGAATAATTCTCCAAGACCAGATGCATTTCTACCACATTTCTGTGCAGTGAAAAAAATTTTTAAATAAAGTTTGATGAAACAATTAACTAGGGTTCTTCTTTTTCCATGTCTAGATCAAACTTTAAACTGCCAGAATGAAGCCACCTGCTTGTCTTTGTTGTTGTCCAAAAATAAGTTATTATCGGTACATGTTTCTGGTAGTAGATGACATACCAGCAGATGAACCGAGCTCTGTGTCTCTCCACATTCTCATAGGGTGTTGCTATCCAGCAAGAGCTTCCACTTGAGAATATTGGTTTTACGTTTAAGCACTCCAATTCTCAACCAATTCAGGGTCCTCCAAGTGGTGTAAGGGAGGTCGGATCCTTCAGCCATATCCTCCCTTAATATTATTCCTTGTTTGCTAGTCTCCTTCCTCCATCTTTTAATTTGATTTTGTTCTTGTGTACCCACAAGAATGTTTCTTCTTTCCATAAAGCTGTTCACAGATCTGAGTCAGTAGGCTTGGGGCATATATCTGTTCAGAGGATGCCAAGAATCATTCTCTTGCTTAGTTCTCTTGGCATCTGCTGTCACTTCTCTCCTGATCTTAGAGGGGCAATGCCAGTGAGAGTAGGAGTAGGGGTAGGTTTGAGACATATCATTAAGTGTAGTGCTTCACTGAGGATAATATCAACTTGTTTCACATCTGCAGATGTGCCCCACACTGGAGCAGCATACTCTGCTGCAGAGACGCTCAACACCAAAGCTAATGCGTGCAACATAGATGGTTGAACTCCCCCCATGTGTAGTCTATCAATTTCCTGATGATATTGTTCCTCGAGCTGACTTTAGCCTTAGTGCTACTTAGAGATAATTCAGTGTTGGACAGTCTTGTAGTTGGCTCCCCTTGCAACATAACATCAAACTCTCCCCTTGCAACTCACTTTCAGAAGTGAAAAGCACACGTTTGGGTCTGGTTTGGGTTGGGCTTTAAATGATTGATGGTATAATACTGTTCTAATTCTTCAAGTGTTACCATACGTTTCCCAGCTACCTCATCAAAAGTTGATTCTTGTATAGTAGCCCCTGCTGTATCATCTGCATAGATGAATAGATGAATGATATTGAGGTGTGGTTGATCATTTGGAGACAATACACTTCCTTGTGGCAGCCCGTTCTTCTGCATCATCCATCCAGTGGTCTTAGATTAGATAGGTTTCTTCTCTCAAGTATAGGTAGTCTCAACTTACAACCACAATTGGAATGGGCGTTGGTCCTACCTGAACGACCATTCTCAGAGTGATGATGACATTGTCCAGAAGTGGGTTGTTCCAGTCGGATCTGCATAATGACTGAGGCATATTTTTTCACCCACGCCCCTTAGTTCTCCCTCTGAGGCCCAGTTTTGTCGAAGAAAGGTCAGTAAGAGAAACATTCTCTCCTGAAATAGAGACTTCAACAAAATTAAGCCATGCTAGCTCCAGGACCTCGAGAAGAAGGGCAGGGCTGGATGATATCATCATCACTCTGAGAACGGTCATTCAAGTAGGACCAATGCCCATTCTCCAGAGGAGGTGATGACATTGTCCAGAAGTGGGACATACCAAAGCTTGGCAGTCCTAAGGGCAGGAAGACGAGAACCCTGGAGCAACCCCCGGTTGAAGTACCTGTTGTAGAACCCTCCTCCCAAAAGATGCCTTCGCCGAGGTGAAGACATCGAGTTTATAATGCCTGCAGGTAGCTGCCCTGCAGACCTCCTCAAGGGAGGCCTGTGTGGCCCAGGCCGCGGTAGTTGACGCACTCCTGGTGGAGTGCGCCGTGATGCTCCTGGGCACTGGCATAGCCTGAGCCTGATAGGCCGAGGCAATGCATGCCCTGATCAAATGCCCAATGGATGAAGATGAGGCTTTAGCACCTAATGAGTGGGGTTGGAATGAAACAAATAGAGCCTCCGATCATCTGATAGACTCTGTGCGTTTGATATAGATCCTGAGGACACTTCTGACATCCAATGTATGCCATTTCCGCTCTAATGCATGAGATGGCTTGGGACAGAAATTTGGTAGCACCACTTCCTGGGTTCTGTGGAACCAGGAATTAACCTTAAGAATAAATGAAGGGTCTAACCTCAAAACCACCTTCTCAGAATGAAATATACAGAGGTCCTCCCTGATCGAGAGGGCTGCCATCTCGGAAATGCATCTGGCGGAAGTTATCGCCACCAGGAATGCCACCTTAAGGGTGAGGTATCTAAGGGTGACCTCTCTTAGAGGCTCAAAGGGGGCCTCCGTAAGTGCTCTCAGGACCTTGGGTAAATCCCAGGTGGGATATCTATGCACAGTCAGTGGGCGTAGGTTGGTCACACTCATAGGAATTTGAGAATGATCGGGTGCCATGTGAGTGGCGTGCCCGTGGTACCTGACAAAACCATGGAAATGACCGCCACGTGCTGTTTGATGGTGCTGGCTGCCAAACCTTGCTCCAGTCCCTCCTGCAGGAACTCGAGCACCTGTGGAACAGAGGCTGAGACAGGGTTAATATGTCTCTTGGCGCACCATCTGGTGAAAGAGACCCAGCTGGAATTATAAATTCGAATGGTGGACATCTCTGGGCTGCCTGGATGGTACCGATGACTCAGTCTGAATAGTTGTCCTTCTTCAGGAGATCCCCTTCAAGTGCCAAGCCAAGTGGAGCCACTGAGTTTCCGGATGTAACAGGGCCCCCTGGTGAAGAGCTATCCTCTCGGAAGGGATCCTCCAAGGCGGGGTCGTTGACAGGTGGGCAAGATTGGCGAACCAGGGATGGCGTGGCCAATGACGGGCCACCAGGATCATTTCCACTTGGTTGGAGATGATCTTCCAAATCATCCCTGGGATAAGGGGAAGAGGAGGGAATGCATATAGGAGGTCGTGTGGCCACGTGCAGCGAAGAGCATTGGTTTCCTCCGCCCCTGATATCATGAAGTATCGAGGAAGCTGTGTGTTCTGGTGGAAAGCGAACAGGTCTATGTTTGGAGTCCCAAACCTGTTGCAGATCTCTCGGAATATGTCCAGGTGGAGCTGCCATTCGGCGTTGTCCACCTTAGGAAGTCTGCCTGTATGTTTGATGTTCCTGCAATGTGCTCCGTTCGGAGGGAGAGAATGTGCTTCTCGGCCCACCGCCCCAACTGAAGGGCTTCCTCCATCAGGCGCTTGGAGCAGGTTCCCCCTTGACGGTTGACATGGGCCTTTGCAGCCACATTGTCTGTGAGCACCAGCATATGATGCTTCTGAAGAAATGGTTGAAAATGCTGCATGGCTAGACGAATCGCCTTCAACTCCAGCCAATTGATGGGGAAGGCCAGGTCACTTGATGACCAGCAGCCCTGTGCCGTCTGTGAATTGAGATGAGCCCCCCAACCAAACATGCTGGCATCTTTGGTGAGGATGAGTCTTTGGGGGTCCTTAAAAATGTTCCCCTTGTCGAGGGCCTTCGAGGACCACCACTGGAGGAACCTTCTGACAATCAAGGGGACTCTGACACAGGTCAGAGTGAGATGTTTGAGCTCATTGGAATGGAAGCAGGAACCATTGCAGATGTCGAGCATGAATCCTGGCCCAAGGGACTATCTGAATGCAAGATACCATCTTTCCCAATAACTTGGACAGGGTGGCCAGCGATACCTTGGGGTTTCGCAATATCTGAGATACCAGGTCCCTGATACCTTCCCTCCGTTCCATCAAGAGGAAAACCTCCCCTGTTGAGGAGTCGATAATGGCCCCCAGATGAACAATCCTTGTCACCTGTTACAACTGACTTTTTTTGAAATTGACTTTTTTTGAAAGCTGTGGTCATTTAGGGTCCAAATGGTGAGTTTGAAATCCTCCTTTGCCCTGTCCAGGGAGGAGGCCTGAACGAGAATATCATCCAGATATGCCTGAATCCTCACCGGTTTCTGCCGCAGGTGGGCTGCGACGGCTGCCAGAATCTTGGTAAAGCACCTGGGAGCCGAGGCTAGCCCGAATGGCATGGCCCGATATTGCATATGTTTGCCTGCGTAGCAGAGCCTTAGGTATTTCCGGTGAGCTGGCAGGATGGGAATGTGGAGGTAGGCCTCTATGAGATCTATGGATGCCAGGAAATCCCCGGGCCGAATCCCCTGCAATATTGATGCCAGGGAGCTCATCTTGAATTTTTTGTAGACCAGGTGGGCATTGAGACTTTTTAGGTCGAGTATCGCTCTCACACACACCCCAATCGCTTCGGCACAACAAGGAGAATTGAGTAATAATCCTGTCCCCATTGGTCTTTTGGAACTTCCTCTATGGCTTGAATGTCCAAGAGGTGTTGGATGGCTTGATCCATAAGTAGACGCCGGTTGGCGCTATGGGGAACAGGGCATTCTGGAAGTGGCATTCTCAATCAGAACTTGAATGTGCTCAGGAAGATCATATAATTGATCCACAGCTCTCTTTTCAACAGAGGAAGGGGCACTTTGGTCTCTTTCTGGAACTCTGGCCCTGCCATGTTCTGCAATAGCAGCAGCAGCAGCAGCAGCAGCAGCAGCAGGAGATAACATATAATCAAAGGGGTTCTTCCCAGCTCCCTGTGACCCTAAAGCTACTATAGCAGGTGCAGGGGCAACCTCTTCAGCTCCATCAGGTGACTAAGCTTGATCAGATGATAAAGAAGAATGTTGAGCCACCTGAGCAGCAAAACAATCACTATGATAATGAAACTGGGCCTCAGAGGGAGAGCTAAGAGGTGTGGGTGAAAAAAATATGCCTCAGTCATTATGTAGATCCGACTGGAACAACCCACTTCTGGACTATGTCATCACCTCCTCTGGAGAAGCAGAATTTCTGTTGCCAAGAAAGGTAGGTGTTAAATGAGTCGTGCCCAATTTTATGACCATTTTTGCCATTGTTATTAAGTGAATCACTGCAATTAAATCAATCACAGAGTTATTAAGCAAATCCAGCTTCCTCCACTGGCTTTGCCTGTTGGAAGCTGGCTGGGAAGGACTGTGGCTTGTCAACATTCAAATTAGGAAACTCCAGTCTAGCTTTTTTGTATCTGTTTTTCAAAAATGGGGTCTTCTTAGGTCTTTCACCTAGAAATTTATCAACAATAATAGGTAGTGCAATTTGATGTTGTTAGACCTTGATAGTTGTTTAGTTAGTTTTTCTTAGTTCTTTTTCCACTATTTCAACTAACCTTCTATTTGTTCTGGGGATATTTTCCCCTTGCAGCCATGTCCAGAAAGGTTAGCTACAGTCCCATGGATCTTAAATTTCTTCATAATATTAATAATCATTGTCACAGGAATGTAAATCTCTTTGGAAATGGTTTTGGAGCTTTTACCGTGTTTGGTTATTACTTTCATTTCCTCCACAGACAACTGCTTTTCTTTCTCTTATCCATGTTCATTATGCTGCACACAATGACATAAAATGCCTCAGTACTTTTCTCCATTCACATTGGCTGAGTGACTGATTATGAGACTGAAGGCATTTGTGATACCAATTAAAATAGTCTGGTTGAGAGATCACTAAAATCCAATGTGTTTTAATATTTAAGGTACCAATTCTTATATCCATGCCATTTTCATTTGTTTTATTATTTACAATAAGTTATACATTAAAGATAAAGAACGGTGATAACAAATTTCAACATATTCCATGGCAAATTGGGATTCTGTAGGAAAAAATGGAGGAGTACTTTTGGCTTCAAATGTGTTTCTAATTTACAAGGAGTGAAACAATCCAACCCATCTAGAGCCATGTGATTTATTTCCTTACTGAAGATGGACTAAACTTTTCATGACTATCCTCACAGAAAAATTAACTGTCTTTTTAATAGAAACCTAATTTATCCCGCTCAGAGTAAATTTATCACAAAGCTATATGAAAGAATTGTAGATTTTGACCACTGATAAAATCAACCAGAAAAGTAGTAAGTAAAGTATTCATAAATGTTCATGATATGAAGAAAGCTTTTGATAAACTGAAATGGCCTTTCATATTTATGACTCTGAGGAATATGAATTGCAGTTAGAATTTACTATCACGGATACAGAATACTATCACGGATACAGATATTTATCATGATTAAGAAGCTACAATAATGATAGATTCGTGTCACACAAAAAAAGAAAATTAAAATAAGCAAACTTTCCAAAAACTACAAAACCAATGTTACATATTTAGAGACTTGACTGAATTTGAAATGTTTATAAAACAAAATTCAGGTCACTTACTAAAACGTATACATTCTTAATGAAACATGATTCAGAAATTGAAGTCCGAGATTCAAGATTAAGTAACGCTGAATTCAAATACAACAAAAAACTGTTAGAATCTTCATAGATTTGATCATTCTTCCATATATGGTACTCATATCACAAAGCTCAACAATTTTGAAAGATAGTTCTTCATAAGATGAAACAAATTCTAAATAATGATTTACTTTTCTGGCCAGCTGTTTTTCTGTTACCAAGCCTTATATTTCTATAAAGCATACTTACAGCTTTACATATTTTACAAATAACCACTATCAGGATTCTCTATGCTTGTCACTGAAAGTTACAATGAATTCTTTCAGGAGAGGACTGGCAAATTAAGCTTTGGGAGTATATATCAATGCCAAAAATAACTTCATATCTAAAAATAAGCCTGATGCTGACTTTAATTTAATTTAGAAACATTTTATATAATATTATAATATAATAACAGAGTTGGAAGGGACCTTGGAGGTCTTCTAGTCCAACCCCCTGCTTAGGCAGGAAACTCTACACCACTTCA
>JANHFM010003357.1:18670-35933 GCA_032468115.1 Grayia smithii | reverse complement strand
CTTGGTGTGCAGTGCTCTATAGCGTCGTTTTGAGGGTAGGAGTTGAAACAGTTCATGTCCAGGATGTGAGGGGTCTGAAAATATTTTCATAGCCCTCTTTTTGACTCATAGAGGAATGAAGGAGCAAGCCTACCATATAGTTTTTGTTAAATCTTGTTGTTCATTAAAATATTTGTGGAGAAAAGAAGTAACATTAATTAGCATAAAACAGAATAAGTCAATATGGAGAATCAGGAACCAATTAAGGGGTTGTCATATGTGAGATTTAAGAAGTGATGACTCAGTTTACAAGAGGATGTCTCTAATTTAAGGCAACAAATAAGGATGATTCATAAGCTACACAAAAGAGGAAACACTTTCTTTTCATAATCATTGGTCCTTGTAATGCGAACAGAATTAATAATATTCTTATTCAAGCCCTGTTTACTTGGAAATCAATTTTCCTGGGATTTATTTGCAATAATATATATATTGGACTGAAGCATTTGAATTTATGTCTCATTTATTATGTGGTATGTAATTTTCCATATATCTACTATGAATTTTCTCACTGTATATTCAATGATACTATGTATCTATATAATTTATTTTATATATATCTTCCACTCTGAATAATATTTTTAAGGTAGCTCTAAGAAAGCATTATAAAACCTAAATGAGATGGATGTCAAATAAATCTAACAAATAATAAAAGATCAATATGACGGGGCGCACGCATGAACCAGTAGCAAAGGTAAGTGAAACCCACGAGAGAGAGAGAGAGAGAGAGAGAGGGAGGGGGAGAGAGAGAGAGAGCAAAGGAGGGAGAGGGAGAGGGAGAGCAAGAGAGGGAGAGGGAGATTTGATGATGTCTGGGCAGGTGGGTGGAGAGTTCCACCACTGCTGCTACCGGTTCACCTGAACTGGGGTGAACCAGTAGCAACCCATCACTGCTCTGTCTCTGTCTCTCTGTCTGTCTCTCTCTCCACCTTTGATTTCTAGAAACTCATATAACTGTGCATGTTTATATACACAAGTGTTCTTAATGGATGGCTTCTGCTAGATAATTTACTTTGCTCTGAGACACCATTTTGTACTTTGCATGGAATTTTAGTTAACAGCTCCGCTAAAATATGTTGTGGTAGCCTTGTATGATTTTGGAAATGGGCTATATAAAGGAAACATTATTTGAGGAATAAGCCAGTATTCACTGACAGAAAGCATCTGTACTGTTCGCAGCAACCATACTTCTGCTTTGAGAAGTAATTACACAGGCCTGTCCCCCAAAATATTTAGGGTGGGTGTTGCATGCCCTATGTTTGTTCTTGTGATAGGACAAGTACTAGCTTTGGAACACTTACCTTATACTTTCCAGCTATTGCAACATACTATGCAACATTAAATACGATGAAAAAACAAAAAGCAACCTATAAAGATTAGTTATATTGATGATTTGCTGATAAGAAAACTTGGGAGTGGGTGGGTAGGAATTGTTATAAAAGAATATGAAGACATTATTGTGACTATATATTACTGAAGATCTTTGTACTTTAATGGATATAGAGTAGCTGGGAATGGAACAAGGAATATGGGGTGGATTTATCACAGGGGCTTTGAAGAAATTATTTTCAATAAAGGAGAATATTTGTAGCTCAGACTTGAAATGAGGTGTCCTTGATCCTCTTTGAACTGGGTTATTTTCTTGCAGCTGTTTCATTACCCAAACTAGGTAATATCATCAGTGCTAATCTGTACTGATGATGCTACCTAACAATAAAGGAGAATATTTGTTTTTATGAATAAATATTATAAATTGTAATATTAATATTTATTATTCATAAATATATTGTTATTATTTATTTTATGAATAAATAAATATAGAAATATTTAAATAAATATACGAATATAGAATATTTATGGCTCAGAGTTGAAATGAAGGGAACTTTGGTGCTCTCTGAGTTGTTTTCTTACAGATGTTTCATTATCCAAAGTAGGTAACATCATCAGTGCTGATGATACTATTAATACATTAGGAGAAATCTTGACTGCATAGCTTTTTGATTTGATTACTTAATCATGTTACTGAACATGTAAGTTGCTCATTGGGGTTATGTTGATGACGTTACCTGATGACATTACCAAGTTTGGGTAACAAAATGTTTGCAAGAAAACAACCAATCTCAGACAGCACCAAGGACCCCTCAGATTATTTTCACTTAGATCAGTGGTTCTCAACCTTCCTAGTGCCGCGACCCTTTAATATAGTTCCTCGTGTGTGGTGATCCCCAACCATAAAATTATTTTCGTTGCTATTTCATAACTGTAATTTTACGAGGTGTATGTGAAGGGGTTGGCGTGATGATGTCATTATTCTGGGTACTTGTATGTGGGCGTATCTGCATGTGGGCGGACCCACCTGGAGAAGGATAGAGGAGCGGTGTCTCGGTTCTTAAGACCATCGGAAATATGTGTTTTCCGATGGTCTTAGGCGACCCCTGTGAAAGGGTCGTTCGACCCCCAGAGGTCCCGACCCACAGGTTGAGAACCAGTGTCCTAAAAGGTCATGTCCTGTTCTTAGAATTTGGGTGGAGGAGGATGTAAATTTTAATCCCATCGCTGGCGGTGAAGGTGTTTTGTTGGTGAATAGGTTGGCCCAGTCTTTCTTAATGGGCACAAAAATATCCATCTCTAAAGACTTCGGGCATCTGCTGGAGGTTGTTGGGGGCTGCTTTCTGCCTTTAAGAAACATGTTTCTCCATTTCTCCTTTGGGGAAATATTCTATCCTGTCTCTTTTAATATTAAGTATATTTTTATCTGGGGAAGGGCAAGTTCCTACACTATCAATGTCCTTGGAACTTCCTGAGTAAAATCAGGATTTCTTCTTCCCCCAAGTAGGTTAATTAGACGGTTAAACAAATGGAGCAAGGATGGCGTAAATTAAAGGGAATGCATCACACAAGATTATCATCTGTGCATTAGCTTTGCGTTGCTCTTTGTGTTTTTATAAACGAGTGGCTTTTATACTGGATTTTAAGCAGGTCTGACCTCCTTTAATTCCCAAGATCAGACAAGGTTTCCGTTTACAAGCCCAGAAAAGCAGCATAAGGCAAAGAGCAAAAACCACTCCCCAAACGCCAAACAATACCATCCAAATATACAGTCAAAGCAAGCGTTCTAGTACCTGCCGGTGAAATCAGTTCAAAGGTAGAGCAGGTGTGTGCCTCTCCTGGGATGGTCAAATGCTGCTGCAAAATCAGAATTCGACTGATCAAGAGAGATCCTGAATGTGTCTATGAAGATTCCCGGGCAACCAAAGGGTTTTTTTTTTTCAAGACGTGGCTGGATTTTCTGGGTTTTTTTAAAAAAATTCCAATTTATATGCCGCCCTTCTCCGGAGACTCAGGGCGGCTTACAATTTCTTAAGCACAAATCAATGTGCTTAGCAATCATTCCCCTGCCACGCCCACAAAGCCACACCCAGAAAGTCACACCACACCCATCAAGCTACGCCCACAGAAACGGTAATAAAAGTTTTTGGATTTCACCACTGCTATCTATATAAATGCCAATCTGGTAATACATTTTCTAAATTGAAAAAAATATGTACTGCAATTTTATACAAGCAAATATTTCCCATCTGCATGCTTTCAGAAGCGTTTGATGCCCATATGTGATACTGATAGACTTTTGTAGCTCAGGATTGAAACAAGGGGTCCGTGGTGCTCTCTGAGCTTGGTTGCAGATGTTTCATTATCCAAACTAGGTAACATCATCAGTGCTGCTGTTACAACCAAGCTCAAAGAGCCCCAAGGACCCCTTGTTTCAACCCTAAGCTACAAATATTCTCCTTTATTGGAAGTTTATACAGATGTGTTCACCATCCAGGTTGGAATGGAGAATAAAAGAAAGCAGTCCTCAACACTAGTTTGCAGTTAAGAGTGACAAGAGGAGAAGATGATTCAGATTAAATTCTGAATCTTTGAAAAGACTGGGGAGGTTTTCCATTGCTACTGCAACCGATAGCTAAGGAAAGAGAAATGTGTAATTTCTCCTGACGTCAACTTCCCTTCTGCTCTAAGAAGAGAATTTTTTCAGTTGTGAAAGGGAAAACCCTTAGCGATTTGGAATGTTTCTAACGGGGTCCAATCAGAGAACTATGCTGAATTTGGCCATGAATGTCTTATAGCAGGAGTGTCAAACTCAAGGCCCATGGGCTGGATTTGGCCTGCAGGGTGCTTAGATCTGGGCCCATGGAAACAGCAAAGGACTTGCCTGCGGTGCCTCTGCCAATGAAAATGGAGTTTTCACTGGGAGAGGGCTGCAAGAGGCTGTCACAGCTGAAAATGAGCCGGGCGGGTGGGGGGGCCCCCTAGCTCAGTTTTCACTGGCAGAGTGCTACCAAAACAAATCACTAGCATAAGTGGATCCCTCTGCCAGCCCTGTCTGGGCCACCACAGGTGCCCCCAATACATCAAGCTTGCCAAACCCATCATGGCCATGCCCACATGGACCACCCACCCGGCCTCTCGAGGTCAAACACAACCCTGATGTGACCCTCAATGAAATCAAGTTTGACACCCCTGACCTACAGTATTATGGGGCAAGAACAGAAACCAAGCATTTTCAGCAGCTTTGATGAAATGTTCACTTTTAAAATTTCATGCTAAAGAAGGCAGGATGATAAATAATTTGGTTCATACAATATTATCATAGGTTTAAATATTAAGATTTAAATATTAAATATTAGATTATTACAAAATACTTCCATGTATCACATTTGTGCGCTCCTAAACAGAGGAATACTTGGAAAATGCAGCAAAGGAGCACTGATATGCTAAAGTTACTTGAACTATAGATCTATCAAGGTGGTGAATCAATAGTGCCGGCTAAATGTTTTTCCAAGCATATTAGTGGATCACGAGACAAGTCCCAGATGTTTGCTCTTAGAAAGGATCATTCAATAGCAAGGGAGGAAAGTATCAACAGTCCTAATGCTGAAGCAAATATAGGACTGGCTGGTTATACGCACAGATCATTCAGTAAATGGTTGACAAATGACAGGATGTGCATGCTTTATTACTTGGCTGCATTTGGCTCATACTGGAATTAAAAGCTTCAGAGTTACTCAGATCTTTTAGCTGAGCAATACAAAATGCAGATCTTTTGTATCTGAAACGTTTAGTAACTCCCTTGGTGTCACTTGTATTAGAACATTAGTTTCATCCTCTACCTTTCCAGCTGATGATAGTAGGCAGCAGAGCAAGAGTTCCCCCTCCCCCTCTATTTTTGTCCCCATCCATGATAAGACTGCATGCAGAAGCTTTTTTTGGGGGGGGGGGGGATTACATAGAAGTTACTCTGGATGGATTTTTATCAGGATACAAAATATGCTGAGCTACACTAGTTGGAATCCAATTCTTGCAGCTAATGTGGCTTTGAAGACATAGAAAACAAAAGGAGATACAGTTAAGGTTTTTTTGCCAACAATTAAGTTAATTAAGGGGACTCTAGGACTCTCCAGATGATTGATTGATTGATTGTCTGTCTGTCTGCTGTGTACTTACCTACCTACAGCTGCCCCATGTCACTCTGGGTGACATGTACCATAGTTAAAAACCAGAAAAAGTAGAAAGCAGATAAACTGAGCACAAAATATATCCCACATGACAAGAGAAAACACATTACTGTCAAAACAAACAATACAAGACATCACATGGGCACATTCTTCACATTTCTTTTTTCCATATTGTGATGCATAGAAGAGATTTTTCTATTCTTCAGCTGGAAATAATTGAAATAACTGTAAAAGAGCTCTGAAAACAGATTATTTCTTCATCTAAACACTTGGGGACTGATGGGAAACATTGTATTACTGTATAGGAATATTTTTGTACTTTATCTTGTTAACCTCTAATTGAACAAATTATATTGATCCCATTGTCTGTTTGTTGATAGAGAGAGAGGAAGAGATAGAATGAAGAGGATTTTTTAAATTAAAAGTCAGTAATTTCCAAATGGTGAATTTATTCCTGGGTACTATTCCAAAGGTTACACTAATCCCCCAAAACAACTGGATTAATTCTTGAGTTCGTTCATTTCCTTTTCTACCAGTGCTTTAAAAATTAGTAAACTTCGTAATTAAACTTTCTAATGATCAATTCTAATTGTATCAACCTTTGAGCATCTAAGTATGCTTGCCTCTTCTGTTTCCTACACCAAAAGGAATGTATTAGCATCTTAATGGTTGTTCCTGATTTACCTGCCTTCCAGATCCTCAGGGAACAATCTCCAGGAAGAAAACACCTATGTGGCTTCTATTTTCACTTTCCTAGGTTTCACTGGATCAAACCAGTAGTGTTATAGCACCAGCTTAATTTATGGCTCAAAGATGTGATCTCAATGTTAAATGCAGTATGCCATCTACAAGGGGGAAAAAAACTTCCGAAGATACAGCCATAATTAATTAGCCCAGGGGTGGGGCAACCCACTCTTATCTCAAAAACACCTCCCATTAATTGTACTGTATATTAAACATTTTGTGGGATTTTGCTTATAATTTATTGACTAAACCTTTTCTTTAACACCCCACCCCGCAGTTGCAAATGGTGGGCATCTTCCTCAAAGAAGCATATCTTCTACTCCCATAATTAAGAAAATTCACATAAAATGGCACATCAATTTTGCATGTACTGGGTACACAATGCTAACATTCAGTAGTATGTGATTGTTCCGATATTTTTTTATGAAGGTTGCATTGCCCACAAACCTATGTTCACCTTCGCAACAGGCATTGTTAGAGAAAAAGCAACACAGCTCTACTAAGTTGAATTAAGAGTTTTGCTTAAACCAGGCAGTGTCTTGAAAATAGTTGGCACTTTTTCGCTTCTTTCAACAGAATTAAATTTGTCACCGTTTTATGTAACATTAAGGGAACCAATATTCTTACTAGCATAAACTGCCAGATGAAAAATGTGAGCTATTTCTTTCTTAATCTGATTATAGACAAATTCTTACAAGCTTTTGTTTTTCAAAGAAGAAGCTATTTGCTCATTCAACTGGACTTAAATCAGGGAATTAAATGGCTTCTCTATTCTTACGAGCACCCTCTGGTGGTGATTGTTAATTTATTAGACATATTCAAAAGGATACCTCTGCCCATACCAGGGGTCTGCAACTTTAAACACTCAAAGAGCCATTTGAACCCATTTCCCACAGAAAAGAAAACATCAGGAACCACAAAACCCTTCCCGTGCCTGACTATTTTTCGAGGGGCCATAAAACTAGCATATAGTTGAATTAAACATTGTTTTCTTCTGAAACTTTCCTTTTCTTGAATTTATCCATGGTTGGCCTACCAGCTCAATAAATTGTGTGCCAGCGGGTGTCATGCATTGGCGGTTGTGACACATATTTTGAGTGACAGGGAGCCACAGCAGAGGGGTGAAAGAGCCACATGCGGCTCCAGAGCCACAGATTGGTGACCCCCGAAACTAGGCATACCCAATTGCTGTAAATATTCTTCATATGTTTTAGCCTCCAGCCCTCTGATCATTCTTTTTTTTTTTAGAAGGTACCATCAGGCTTCCTTTAATGATCATTTACTGAAGAATGAAGATGCCCAATTGAAATTTGCATTTAATCTATGGACAATTATTTATACAGCGGCAGACTTTTATACACAAACTATCTCCCAAATTTCTTTCTTAAGGCGAATTTACTGGCAATCGCTTTACATTAAACCAGATTACTTCAGAAACAGCCCTCCAATCATTCTTCTTGCTGTTCGTTCATATGTTTTATCTGTTCAAAAGTGGGAATTAGTGAATTGCCACTCAGGAAGACCAGATGTGTTCTCAAAGTCCTTTTGGACTTCTTTTGGACCCAATGATTACAATCATAAGGGGATGCAGTGGCTCAGTGGCTAAGACACTGAGTTTGTCGATCGAAAGGTTGGCAGTTCAGCGGCTCGAATCCCTAGTGCCGCGTAATGGGGTGAGCTCCCATTACTTGTCCCAGCTTCTGCCTTCCTAGCAGTTTGAAAGCATGTAAAAAATGCAAGTAGAAAAATAGGGACCACCTTTGGTGGGAAGGTAACAACGTTCCGTATGCCTTTGGCATTTAGTCATGCCGGCCACATGACCACAAAGACGTCTTCAGACAGCACTGGCTCTTCGGCTTTGAAACGGAGATGAGCACCGCCCCCTAGAGTGGGGAACAGCCAGCACATATGTGTGAGGGGAACCTTTACCTTTACCTATTACAATCACCCTGAGAACCTATCGCTGGATATAAACCTATTGGTGGGAAGAAGGGCTAGGGGTGATGTGTTCCAATTTTTGAGGGGTTGCCACGAAGAAGAGGGGGTCAATTTATTCTCTAAAGCACCTGAGGGCAGGACAAGAAACAACGGATGGAAACTAATCAATGAGAGAAGCAACCCAGAACTAAGGAGAAATTTCCTGACAGTTAGAACAATTAATCAATGGAACGACTTGCCTCCAGAAGTTGTGGGTGCTCCAACAGTGGAGGTTTTAAAGAAGAGACTGGACAACCATTTATCTAACATGGCTTGAGCAGGGGGTTGGACTAGAAGACCTCAAAAGTCCCTCCCAACTCTGTATTCTGTTATTCTGGGCTGATATTGAGAGCAGCTTCCTGCTTCTCCGAAGAGAAAATTTAGCTGCCTATCTGTCGGAAGCAGAGGTCACATCTGCTAAAGCTTCATGTGTTCAGAGAAGTATAGATGGTTCTCCTTCCCTCCTTCCCTCCCTCCTTTCTCTCTTGCCTTGTTCTCTGTAAGCCCAACAGAGCTAAAAGAGAAAAACAAAAAAACCACAGCTTGGATGTGGATCCATTTATTAATTTGTTAAATTTATTTACAACCTATTTGCTACAGGGCTACTCTGGCGGCTTAAGAGTAGAAACAGAAGTAAAATAACAGAATGATAAATGATAGCTTTGAATATTTACACAAGATGCTGTATGTCTGTGTGCATGTGGGCACTTTAAGCCATTTCTATTTTAAAAAGCAGTTTGCATTTGTGTCTGTGTCACACAAAACATAAAAACACAATTATTCTTGATGATGCTATTTGTTCAACTGTGTCCTATTTTCACTGATTCTATGACCTGGCTTTCTGCACAGTTTCCCATCTTGTATGACTTCTTTCATTTCTTTTTATGCTTTGACTGCTTATGCTTTGATGTTGTTTAGTCACTGTGTTTTTTGATAGTCTCATTTCCTTTTACCGCTGACTCTTTCAAACTTAACTGCTTTTTCCAACAGGTTTGATTGAGTGACATAGCCAAAATAATTAAAGTGAAATACATTTTGTGGTTTTGCTTTCCAGAGATATTTCTGGTTTTATAAGCTGCGTTACTTATACTCCCTGTGAGAGTGGCTTCAAAATTCGATAAAAATAAAATAATAAAATAAAATAAAATTTCTTACAAATACCTTGTTCTTCATTTTAGCACACATTCGGAATTCTGCTTGTTTTTAGTGATTTGATAGAATTTTCCTTTGACAAACATCTCTGCTTTCCATCTATTTTGTAAAGAAAAGGTCAATAAACAATTATAAATAAATAGAAGTTAAGTATAGAAAGGGGTGAGTTAGAATAATCAACAAAATGACCTCCAAACCACAGCTAGAATTGGGTAGAATTCCATTTCTTCATTAAAAAGAAAAAAGAACCTGCTCATAAATTTGGCATTCTACAAGGATAGAAAAATAAGTGTAAGTATGTCTGGAGAATGAAACTCAAAAATGTCCCACGGGTAACTGGTGCCTCACCAAGGACCATGAACCCTTCAGTCTCCCTAGAGAGCCTGGCGGCCACTAAACTGCATTTGAAGGAAAGGAAATGCTGAGAAACAGGAGATGTTTAACGGGAATTAAGTGAGAGCATCTTCTAGATCCTGTTACCTCATCAAGAGTTTTAAATTTTTTAAATGTATAAAAGCAGACGTGAATTCCATTTGGAACTCAGTTCCTTCCAATAAGTCCATTAATTATGAAACAAATTACTCATTTGTTTGCTAGGAGGAGTTGATGGGTCTCTCTATTCACTGCCTTTCTTCCATGTAAAAAAAACCCTGATGAACTCAGAAGTTGAGATCAACTGAAATTCAAAAGAAATGCAAGAGTATGGGCTGGGTGTTGAACCTCATTCCAGAGAATTTTAGCACTGATTAAAGCAGAAGCGCAGAATAAATCAGATTGTATTCGCCTTTCAAACTTCTCTAACCAGAATAATGTTTCTTCAACTTCCTGAGGAAAAGAAAGATTCTCTATCAACTTATTTAAGTAAGTTGCCACTGTTATTATGCCTTCAAGTCAGTGTTAAATCCACCTAGAGACTGCCTGCCCTGTAGTTTTTATGGCAAGATTTTAGAAGGTTTGCCATTGCTTTCTTTCTAAGGCTGAGAGAGAATGACTGGCCCAAGTTTAACAGGCCTAAGATGGGACTAGAACTCCCAAACTTCCATTTTCTGGCTTGCTGTCTTAACCAATACACCAGAGTGATTCTCTGTTTAGGACTCTCTTAATGCCACAGCCTTCCAACTTGAACATCTTCCCATCTCTTTACACACACATATCAGCAATGGTGAGTTGCTGCAGGTTCAGACCGGTTCAGGCGAACTGGTAGTTCTAACAATCAGCTGGCCCCGCCCACCTGCCCCTGCTCTATCCTGTCCTATATTTCCTTCTTTCTGGCTCAGCTGATTCGCGCGGCACAGCTGATTTCCGTACCTCCGCCGTTCTACTTACCACGGCTGTCTTAGAAGGTAAGCAGCTGAGCTTCAAAATGCTGTATTTGAAAGCAAAGCGCACACTCACAGAACCAGTTGTTAAACCGGTTGCAGCGCACCAGTGCATATCAATCCTCTTTAAGTGCAGGGGGGAGGAAGATAATACAGTAAGCCACGGATTTCATTGAGGGCCACATCAGGGTTTGTTTGACTTCGGGGAGGGTGTGGCCAGCTTGATGTCACACATGTAAGGGGCACCAGTGAAAATGGGCTCCCGAGCTCCATTTTCGGCTGGGAAGGCTGTTTTCGGCTGGGATGGCCTCCTGTAACCCTCTGCCAGAGAAAATGGAGCTCGGGAGGGGGGCACATATGGCCCTTGTGAGCTGTTTTGGCTGGGACGGCCGCCTTCAACTCTCTGCCAGTGAAAATGGAGCTTTTCTAATACTTAGAGGAATGGAGAACTTGCTGTAAAAGAAACACAAGCCTTAGCCTCTGGCAGTTGTGTTTTACTCGGCTCTCCAAGCCTGTCCATGCTTTATTGCTCTGCTGGTTTTGAATACCTAATCATTCAGAATGCTCCAGACTGGAATGCAGTTTCGACCAAACTCTTTTTGGGTTACAGGGTGAGTGTGTGGTAAACTATTGTGCCATTTATATTGCCTTGTGATAGAAGAAAGATAGATTTTTTTTTTCAGTAGAGTATCTGAGGCGGATTTAGTATTGTAATGTTGGGGAAGGAGTGGTTCCGTGATATGAAAGGACATATGAGAATGGCATGATCAAGTATCAATTTGAATTCTGGGTCTTTGTTTGGGGAGATAGCATGTGAAATGACATGAAACACGGTTTTCATCTACTAGTTGCATCTTCCGTTGAAATCTGCCAAAACTTGCTTCAGATCATAAACTTTCTCCGTGGAGGAATTCCTATTTCTGAAAATGTGAATATGCGATTTGGTTGCTAGATCAGGGAAGACATATCAACTTGTAAATCCTACTGTTTTGTTGCCAAGCACTAAAAATTTGAGTTGTACGTCCACATTTCTGACCTGTATCTGATTGCCTTTATCAAGGATATTAAGCAAGAGTAAGGCTGTTAGCTTTATATACACAGCAGAGTCCAGTATATATTTGATGAGATATCTAAAAATACAAAGCTTGAAATTGAGCAGGCTTTGCTAAAACATGTATCCAGAGCTTTACTTATCAGAGAATTCTATGTGGCTTTGTAACTGTTTCATGTGGTCCTCTAATTTTACTTTTTATTTATCCCCTCTTTCAGAATCCTGGACTCTTTTCCTCAAAAGCCCAGAATGGCAGTGGATGTAGCCATGCAACTCTACCTGCGGGCGCCCTCTTTGCGGAAAGAGAGCTTTGCCTACAAAATAGCCCCAAAGATCAAGACGCCTTTGCGACCCTGCATCCATGTAAACAGCAGTCCCGTGCTGAAGGAACTGGGGTCAGAGGTCCAAACTCTGCAGGGGAACAGGGTGAAGAAAAGGGTTTCTTTTGCAGACAGCCGGGGCTTGTCTCTGACAGTGGTGAAAGTGTTCTCAGAATTTGATGACCCCTGGGATATTCCCTTGAACATCACAGAACTGATAGACAACATTGTGGGCCTGACCATAGTGGATCATGATGACTTTGTCTTGGATTTCGTACAGCCTTCTGCAGATTACTTGGACTTCCGGAATCGCCTCCAGGCAGACTGCGTTTGTCTTGAGAACTGCATGTTGAAAGATAAAGCTATTGTGGGTACAGTGAAAGTCAGGAATCTGGCATTTGAGAAGGCTGTTAAGATTCGGATGACCTTTGATACTTGGAAAACCTTCACGGATCACCCATGCCAATACGTGAAGGACACCTATGCCAGTTCCGATAAGGATACCTTCTCCTTTGATGTTAGCTTGCCAGAGCGGGTTCAAGCCCACGAAAGAATCGAGTTTGCAGTGTGTTACGAATGTGATGGCAAAGTCTACTGGGATAGCAACAAGGGTTTCAATTACAGGATCATACGCTCTGAACTCAAATCGGCTCGAGAGATTTCGCAGCCTTGTAGTGAGTCAGATTTTGGGATTGCCTTTGATCAGTTTGGAAGCCCCCGATGTTCTTATGGTTTATTTCCTGAATGGCCTAGCTATTCCGGATATGAAAAACTTGGCCCTTATTACTAAATCAGAGCCTCGGGATTATATTTACTGCACAAGAATGAAGAGACAGAGATAGAAAACCCTCTTGGGGAGGTGGTTGCAGAGTCAGAGTAGGCAAAAGAACTGAAGTTTGTACTTACAGAATGGAAACAAAGAGAAACGTGAAAACTCCTGGCTGCAAAGGTTTTTAGGGCAGATGCTCTCTTCATGTTCCTTTGAATTTAAACAAAAGGAGATGGTCTCCTGTGACATGGCTGCCACAGATCGAATTCAGCACTTGGTGCTGTCGTTTGGGCAATTTGGTTTCTGTGCATCCTTTGAGATACATTACAGTATTGTGAATTGTGCAAGAACAGATCCCCCCCCTTTTTTTTCTGTATTCTGGAATCAAACTTGCTATGTACCTTTCTGATAAAACCAACTGTCTGAAAAGAAACAAGATGGCAGGGATGAGCTAAACTGTCTTCCTCCTCCTCTCTTAATCAGATTGTACAATCTGTGAGAGGCTAAGAGTCCCAAATGGAAAAGACTATAATTTTAGCTCAAATGATCCTTTGCTTCCTTCCATTTTAGGAATTGCCTTGTTTCTGGGAAGATTCCAAAATGCTTACTCACCATTCTGCCTGTATCTCTTTTCCTAACACATAAGTACATTTCTTTCAGTGTGTGAACCAGACGAGCCCTATGTAGCCTAGTCACATAATCCACCCTTAACCAACCTGGTGCCCTCAGGGTATGCTAGACTTTAGTTCCTATGATCTCCAGGAGGGACAGTCAGTGGCCTGGAGAAGGCTGATGTAGCATTTTAGCTTCCACAATAAGTAATTATTTTATTTAGGTGATTTTATTTATCTCCCTCCTCCTTCCTTTATTAAGTGGTGGTGGATTGTTAAGAATAAATTTGTTTTTAAGTCTTAACTCCTCATGACACCATTTTATTTACATTTAATATTGTTGGGGCCTGCTGGGCTTAAATCATCTGGGTGAAGAACATTTTAAAATTTTATTTTGTTTCATGAATTTTATAAAATGCCTATAAATTGAATGTTACTGACATAACTAAGAAATCATGTTAAATAATGGATATCCACTCAGTTGAGTTGTCGGTTGTCCTCCTCAACACTTATGCTCAATAATAGGAGCAGTTTAACTCAGATGCTTGATCTCTCTAGAGTTATTAATACTTGGTATCAGGCTTTCAACAATAAGCTGGACTAGAACCAATTAATAAATCAATTGCTTATTACAGCATAAAGAGAGTGGTCTACAGTCCATTAAAAAGCATAGAAAACACACCAAAGTCTAAAAAAATAATTACTATAAAAGCTGAAAGACATAAAACAGAAAGTATATGCATAACAAATGTTTTAGCAGAGTTAATATCTGAAAGAAGTAGGAAGATGTAGAATATCAATTTCCTATGTTCCTGAACTCTGGTAACGTTGAGAGTTTAACAGATTAACAGAGTTGGAAGGGACCTCGTAGGCATCTAGCCCAACCTCCCACCCAAGCAGGAGACTTTATCCTATTCCAGACAAATGGTTGTCCAGTCTCTTCTTGAAAACCTCTGGTGTTAGAGCACCCACAACTTCTGGAGGGAAGCCACACACTGTTTCTACAGAATAACTGAGTTGGAAAGGACCTTGTAGGTCATCCAGTCCAACCCCCCCGCCCACCAAAAATGGTAAATCATTCCCTGCCATGCAGAACAAAACAATCCAAAAATATTGCTTTGACTTCATAAATTTATCACTATTTCTTTTCCGAAATATTTTCCCCTATTGGCAGAAACAGTAGTAACTACAGGGGATACCCATGTTTTATCATTTATTGGGGCCAGTCCTTCTCTGGTTCTTGTGTAACACTAAAGAAAACCATTTAGACTTTCCACCTTGGATTATAAGTCCAACTGACTAGAAAGTTAACCCTTTTCAGTGCTTGCTTGTAGTTATCTATAACAAAATGGTGAAATTACTTGAAAGCTCAAAGATACACGTACTAGAGTTTCATAACTCAACCTTAAAGCAAAGCAGTTCTGATTCCATTCAATGGTGGTGATTGAATAAGTAACCCCATAAATAGTTTTGCTGAATGTGAAGTAGAACTGAGGATTTTAGATTTAGTATCTAAATATTCAGATGAAGTTCTTATGTTCCCTGTTCTCTCTGAAAAAAATCTTGATTTGGAAAGGAGTTCATGCAGGCTCCTATGCAATTTTGGAAAAGCAGAGTGACCAAGCCTGATTACTTAGCATGATGCAAGAGCCTTGCCCTGGAATGTTAGCTTGTGGTTAAAAATGGGGAAAGTCTGTCAACATGCCACAGCTTGTTTCTTAAGCAATGTGAATACCCAGCATTTCCTTAACTCTCTATAATGAGTCCTGTCATTTCATTTGCATGCCTTCAACTTGAATTAAGACTTGGCACTGGACCCATTAGAAACTGTGTATTAAAAACTTCAGCACAAATACCCAATTGGTCTTAGTTATTGCTGCTTTAAAAAATATTTTTTTAAAAACTGCAGACAGTGTGATCAGCAGTTCCAAGCCTGTTATAATAAAGCTGGACTTGACTTCTCCTACGTGCCATGGATCTCTTTTCCCACTGTCATTTGAAAAGTGAGAGCATGGCTTCTTTTGCAATGAGATTAATTCTGAGGAAAAGGATTTTGGGGCTGAGCTACACTGATGTGTTGACTAATACTTTCTGTGAAGGGAAATGAATCCTCTGGTTGGTTATATGATGGAAAAAAATCATTTATTTTTTACTTCCCCAAGAAACAACCAGTAATAAAATGCACTCATTAACTGCTGCTTTAAGTTAAATAGCAAGATTTTCAAAACCATTTGGAAGTAAAGCCACTGAACACAGCAGTACATATGTTCAAAAGAAATACGTATCATAACCTTTCTCTTCTTGAAGGCCTCCAGATGCTACAGGAGATGATGGGATGATTGTCTGGAGGGTCTGGGAGGGCTTGAGAAGCAGAAGACTAATGTGTAAATTTGTAGTTAGAGAGTAGAAAATTAGTTTAAATTACAAGTTTGGGATTGCAAGTGGGAAGGTTACTGTAGACTACAAGAAATGCTTTAATCCTTGTGTATATTCAAGAAATAATCTCCCAAAGTCATGTCCCTAATCCGTTCCTTCATGCAACTCAATAAAATTGCAAATCAGATGTTCACAATTGCCTTTCATGTTGAATTAATATGCCAGTAGAAAAAACAAGCTGGGGAAACTATGCATTATCCTTAATCTTCTGATCAGGACTATATGCGGCCCTATTTAGAGAAGGTTTCTTCCTGTAAGCCTTGAAACATGCCACATCTTTATAAATCTAGATCCTACTCACATGGTCCATCCCTCTCTATTAATCCTTCATATTTTCACCTGTCTAGGGATTTGAAATAGGTCTGAAATATCTCAAGTAACAATATTGAACTGGAGAACTCTGGACAAATTGAATATACACCAGTTGAATTGTTTCAATCCAAAAGTCTGGTTTCTCTATATCCCATAACTCAATCTTCCAAAGGCCTTATGCTAGGCTGCAATGGCTTCCTCTGATGGTATGTAAAACTATCCTAAAGGTTTCCAAGAAAGTAGATCAAAGTATCAAACATCATGCCAAAGATGCAAGGTCACAATTTGCTGAACCCAGAGGTGCAAAACCGGAGTTTCTTGATCCGAAAGTTCCTCTGACTGAATTTTAAAAACATGAGTAATTTTAATTATAACTAGTGCACCACTGCACAAAGTCATAGATGTTTGCTTGGTTTGGCTTTGTTTTGTGGATGGTCATTGGGTTTGGAAGCCATGGCTTATTGAGTCACACATGAATCCAAATAATTGGCTTCTTTAGCAAATCTAGCTTATTGTGATGTGACTAGAGAGAAAGAAAAAAATATTTGACAGTGTGAAATGCATACCCAGGATGGCTATAAAAATGCACTTTTATTTCAGTCTTCTTTCCAAATTTCAAAGCCAACTTCTTGGACTTTTGTGTTTTTCTTGCCTGTATGAATGTAATGAGGAATAGTCCATTTTTTGCTTCAGGATGCCTTGCATGTTGTTAAATATATTTTTTACACAATTGAAAAATGCACTTTACAATCACAATAGATTTATTTTGTGTAGTGTTTTTTGAAATGTTTTTATCAGAGAGCAAATAAACTGTTACAAATAAAATGTCCGTTGAGTTTTGATCTTCTTTAAAACAGTGAATTAAAGACTTGGGGGAAAAAAAGATACTTGACAACTCATGATGAGCCAGAAAACTTTACAAGAAGAGAACAAAATTTGGGACTTGTTCTAGATCAGAGGTATTCAAACTTGGCAGCTTTAAGACTTGTGGACTTCAACTCCCAGAATTCTCCAGCC
>JANHFM010003355.1:69372-83297 GCA_032468115.1 Grayia smithii | reverse complement strand
GCTGGAGGGTTCTGGGAGTTGAAGTCCACCCATCTTAAAGTCACCAAGGTTGAGAAACACTGATCTAAAGGTATATGTGTATATAAAGCACAAAAATTACAGGAAACAAGAAGAGATCTGTTATTGGACTGCAGTTCAGTAAAGCTTCAGTAGAAATAAGGACAAGGATATTAAGGACAAGAACCTTAATATCTCAAACATGGATAGTGTCAGTCCTTCCAGGTAGACCAGGTCGGATAACTGTAAGAAATACTAGAACTCTTGATATAAGGCTATACTGTAATAACAGAATTCTGAAAATCTGATAGATTTTGTCTGTCCCTTCCTCTTATACCCAAGAGAGTAGAGGCAAGCTAAATCTTCAGTTTCTACTTGAAGACTATCTCATAAATCGCTACAGGAAGTCTTCTGCTAAGTACCCTTGGAACATGGTACTTAATATCACAATCCACAATAAAATACTCTGTTTTATTCATGTGTAAGGATTTTATATTGCACTAATCATCAAAAGGGGTTTACTAGCACAAAGCAGCTAAAAGCTGCAACCCTGTAATCCTCAGAAAAATCTCCAGAATTCATGAGATACAGCATTTATTTAACTTCTTACTAAGGTACTAGATGCATCACAGCTAGTGCTCCTCCACTGATATACTAAAATGGGATTGGAAGTAGACCCCAAACTCCATTTTCTTACAGTCCTTCTGATATGGGGGTGAAGAGAAATATACCAGCCCTGAAGTTTGCATATTTGCCCCCCTCCCCATTGGAAACAGCATAAAAAGTATGCTTTGGAAAAAGGATAAAAAAATAGAACAAATTCTAGCATAATGGATGTCAGGCTTTTTACAATTTGCTTGTTTTAGCAAAAGTTATTAATCTGTTTGAGACAGAAAAGTTAACATGTTGTATTGAAAGCAGTGCTTTTATTGGGGTTCATTGGAAAAATATCAAAAAGATTAAACTACAACCTAGCAAAAGATCAATGTATTTGTATTCCATAGCCAAAATTACAAGAAATCAGAGAATTTTTCTTTATTCTGTTGGAACTATTTTGATGTAACGGATACAAGGGCCTAAAATAGTTATAACTGTAAATAAAAGGATATACATTTGTGTGTCTGTGTGTATGTGAAACTGCTTTGCCAAACTCCCAGCTTCACACCCTTTAATTGAAGTAGTCTATTCATGAAGGGTGGAGGTTATGAAGATAAATGACAGGATTAATGATTGCACATTGCAAATCAAGATACAGTGATCACTACCAGAGTCATACACAGTAGATCTTTATAGAACAGAAATCTTTAATTGTAATGAATCATGAAAGGGAAAGGGTTTTCTGGGAACGCAATGTTTCAACAGGCTATTTAATATTTGCATTCATTTAGACATGTCATCCACAAACAATGATTGTAATATAGGTAACGGTTCAATGTAAAGAACAGCTAAGGATGAAAAATTATATTGTAAATTGTCTAAAACTGCCAAAAATGTTTTTTGTCACAGGTGGGATATAAAGTTTTTTCATTAGTCAGCTATCTTTGTAATTATGTTACAAATATTTTTTCAGCTACCAGGTTTTGGTCATTTACAATGTAGTCTTACAAATTTTGTCTCGAAAGCTTTGAGGATCACTTTAAAATCATGTCTAGCAGCTGTTGTTTGAAAATCAAACCAAATATTTTTGCATTTTATTTATTTATTAAATTTGTATGTTGCCCTTCTCACTATCAAGTGATTTTATGTCTTTGGTGAACTAGTACTATATTAAATATATATATAAAGTTATGGAGAAATTATGGTATTTCTTACTGTAAATTAGTGATTGCTATCCCTGATAAATATTATTGCTGACTTCACACATAATTCTAAAATAGGTTATTTTTAAAACATGATTAGTTTAACAAACCATAATAGCTTGATTACCCTATGTTAAGACAGAGCAGATTGGTTCAAAATTGAGGTTAAACCAAATTTATACAGTGCCTTAGTGTTGTAAGAGAAAAAGACCCTTGATTGGATTCGGTACCAGCTGGAGCTCTTAGTGATCTTCATGGAGAGTCCAACATACAACATGTTACACTAATAAGATACTGATATTCTGAGATATAAAAGTATAGAGGTTTTCTTTTTAAGTTATTCACAAAAACTACACTCCTAACAATTGTTACATTGAAGCAATGTGATTTGTGCTGTCACACACTTTTTAAAATTCAATTTTTAACTCACTTGTATTCATATTTGAAAGATAAGCAGAAAATCTTAAAATCATAATATGAGAGCCAGATTAAGAGATGGAGCTGCATTTATCATGACATCTTTACAGATTATCTTTAGGTAATTTTTCTACATGTGAGTTAAGGTTTAGGTTAAAGGAATTCTTAAAAGCCCTTGTTGAGGTTCATTAGAATCTCTTTTGCCAAATCTGCCACTTACCTGTTTGTGCAAACAGGTAGTCCTTGCCTAATGACCACTTGTTCAAAGTTACAATAAACACCCCCAAAAGGTACTTATGACCTGGTTCCAGAGTTCTGATGGTGGAAAACACACCCTTATGGTTATATCACTGCATTTCTACAGCCATTTGCAGCATTCGTTCACCCCTTTTAACTTGTACGCTGTCTACGTTGTTGTATTTGTCTTATATATGTTTCTACGTTTTTTATGACTACCACAATTTTAAGCCATCCTGAGTCCCTCAGGAGAAGGGCGGCATAGAAATTGAATTAAAATAAATAAATAAATAAATAAATAAATTCTGTATATGATGATGCGATTTACAACTTTTTTGCCAGAAACAGACCTTTCCAGTAGTTTCCAGCAAAAAAGATGCTCATAGCAATAAACTGACTTGTTTAATGATCGCCACATTTGCTTAACAACCATTGAAAAAAAGTTGGTAAAATTGTGTCAGTCATATGGATGCCACATCTTATGACTGCATGACTTAACAATGGAAATTTTATGCTCCATTACAGTCATTAGTTGAGGACTACCTGTACTTAAAAGTTTTGAAGTGACTGAGAATTATTAATCCTAGTTGCTGGTTTAATTGAATTTTAATTGCCTTGAATCATTATGACAATGATATCTGTTAGCTGCTTTAAGCATGCTAAAGATATATATTTGAAATAATAAAGTATATATTGTCAAAGAGTTTAAATGCCACAGTTATAAAAACAACACCTGTTAGTAATTAAGTTTATTCATTAGTTTAGGTTGAATTCCAAAAAGGTAATTGGGAGCATGTAGGAATGGGAACACAGCAACTGTTTGCTGCAATCTATTAAAGTAAATCTTTTAAAAGATTTTTTTCTCTTTTTTTCGGATTATTTCTCTTTTTTTAGGATTATGCAGTTGACCAGTAATCCAGAAAAAATATGCATATGCAGGTGTGAATTGTTCATACTCTTACATAGTAGAAAGCACTTGTTTGGGATCAAATCTGAAGCATTTCAGAACTTTATTAGTGATCATTTTGCTGTAGAAAAAATGAGTTTTTATATCTGCCCATCTCATGTGCATGTGATTATGCCCAGCAGCATGGACAGGTAAAACAAAACTAAACATTATAACTTATACATTAAAACAGAAAAAAACAAACACTATAATAATGAAAGATAGGAAATAATGCAATCAAACTTATACCAGCTATTTAATGGACTCCATATTTCCATGAGATCCTTAGATACCATGACAAAGCCAAATTCTGAGGGCCTTTGGCAAGGCCATCTTCACCTCACAAGAATGATATTCCAAAAGGTTGCCATAAAAGAAAAGGCTCTCCTTCTGGTCCTGCCAAATGAAGCTTCGTGGCTTATGGGACCCTTAATATATCTTGCCTGCTGGACCTGATGGGATGTTCAGTATAATTGGGGTGAGGTGATCCCTCAGATTATCTGACTCCATCTATGTAAGTCTTTAAATGTCAAATACAGTACCTTGTATCGGACCCCAAACCAACTGGTAACCATTGCAGCTCACAGAGCAGATACGTATCATGTGCCATTCTTGGGGCATAAATAACTGCCTGAACTGTTTTGTACGGCTGAATTTTCTGCATGTCTTCAAGAGTAGTCACATGTAGTCCATTTGGGAAGTGATTAGGCATGAGTGACAGAGTAGAGCCTCCAGGTCCAGAAAGAGGTATATTGGTGTATAGCATAAAGCTGTGCAAAGGCTCTCCTGGCCACAACTGCCCCCTGCTCTTTAAGCAGGAATTGTGAGTCCAGAAGATTCCCAGAATTTACAATATGTCTTTTTGGGGCAGTGCAACTCCATTCAGAACTAAAGATGATAAAGCTCATATACAAAAAGTTCAAAAGCTAAAAGTGCTCAGTCTTGCCAGGGTTCAGCTGAAACCTGTTGTTCCCCATCGAAATTCCCGCAGCCTCCAGGCACCAAGAAAGGATGACAGTTTACTATACGGTATAGCTCAATGTTTTTTGTTCAGTAGTTAAAAAGGCTGTTAGGCTCCACCTAGCAAGTAAAATTAGTGCCAAACAGACAGTAAATCTAGGAACTTCCAATAAGCTTGACAGACACAAGAACCCATGATTAGCTGGAAAGTGAACATTTCTAAGATTTGTAAGCAGTCAATGGGATAGTAGGATTTAAACTCATTCCCTTGATCAGGTTTTTATATTTTGAAGTAACTTAACATAACTTAATTTTGAAGTATATTAAACATTTATTAGAACTAGGTGTTTAAACAAGATTGTTAAGAAATCGAAATTATATTTGCTTAAAAAAATAAAGATTTACCATAAGTTAGGGCTAATAGATGTTTACTGCAAAAATATGGATAAAACTTACTTTGGAGTATTAGGGTTTTCTGTATATAATTACTGTCATCTTGATGTTTGCAGGCCAGAACTGAAAGCCTAATTTAAGAACTGAATCCTGACTGATTTGTAATCAACTTATCAAACAATTCATGGTTACTTGAGATTAAACATTTGAGGATTTTTGAAGAGGACAGTTCTGTTAAGGAATGAGAAAACTTTTAATTCAGCATACTATATAAAAGAAGGTATTCAAGCATTAAAGAAAATCAGTTAAATCAATTTTATTGTTCAGACCTCTAATGTAGCTTATGAAAGAAGGTCTACAGTACTAGTTTGTAAGGAAGACTAAAACAATAGGAAATCTGGACCCCAGGTTTCAAACCAGGATATAGTACTGCAACTGTATTGGTTGCTCTTTTTGATGATGTTAGTGGATTCAGGAGTGAAGGAAGTACGACTACTTGTCTTTCAATTGCTTGGTTGGTTGTACCATCAACAATGGTATCTTTCTGGACTAGTGTTTCCCCTTTCTCCTGGGCCACTTCCTATCAGTGGCAGTAAGCTCCTGCTTTGCCAAATGTCTCCCATTCTCACCACTTTTCTTTAACGTGAAACTCTTGGGTAAAGTCATTTGTGAGCACAGGGTTAAATATCATCACTATGGAATGTATACAGTTGTACATGTCTGCCCCTGATGCTATCTTGGTTCTTTCCCATTGTCTAGGCAGGAGTCTGGATAACAAAGAACAGACGTAGACTTAACTAGTAAAACCAAGTGGCTGTGGGTTTTTCCAAGGATATGGATCAGGGGATTCTCCCCATGTGCTTTTAGTGAGGCTGCACCTACTTGGAGCTGTTGTACCATTCAGAGATCTTCCTGGCTTCATGGCTGCTGTTTGACATTTATAGGCAGGTGGATCTTTGCACAAATCCATCTTGTGCACCAGTTGTACTCACCTTTAGAATGGGAAGCTTTATTCATAGTCAGTCCTGCCATAGTCAATTCCCAGTTGGAGATTTGCAATGTAATTTACATGGAGCTACCTTTGAAGACCATCCAGAAGTTGCAGTTGGTCTAAATGCATTGGTGCAGAATCTGCAGATAGTAATGGGGGCATTTTCATACATCTATATAATACCACTGAGCTGTATTGGTTTCTGGTAGGTTTCAGGGTCCAATTCATGGTGTTGATTATCACCTACCAAACTCTACACGACATAGAGATAGGTTGTTACAGGACTGCCTCACTCTGAGTAGCACTGCTTATTCCACAAAGTTGCATGTGGTGAGAGGAGTCTTCTCTTTAAAGTTGTGTCATATAATGGCTCCTTAGAGATAGGTCTTCTCTGTTCTTGTGTCTGCTTTGTGGAACTAGCCCCCACCCCCCAATATCAGTCACAATAATATAAAGTAAGAATATCAATAATGTAGAAACAGTTATAAAGTATAAAATTGAGGGACAAAGGGCAAGAACTGTTAATTGTATATACAGGTAAAAACATGAATTAAAAAATTTAGTACAAACTGAAATCTTTTAATTCATGTTTTTACTTGTATACCTTTAATACTTTGTCGTTCAGTATTTAAATTTTGGAGCATCTGTTAAAGTATGCAGCTCTTGTCAGCAACTATTTGCACACATTTAATAAGATTTTTTTTATTTTTTTATTTTTTACTGACTTTACTTGTGATATAAAGCTATCAAGTATTCACTATCTCCATTTTATAATATTTTGTGCTATTTTAAAATAACAGGATGACAGGTATTGCTTTCAGTTCTAGAGATGCAACAATATAATATTGTCATGTTGCTATTTGGTTTTGACAAGGATGAATAGAACATTCCACATTTATGAAATTCAATTTCAAAGGTAGTGAAGATGCTATAATAAAATTTTAAACCTGCAAATAGCCTACTGTTTGACAAATCTGTTTTAAGTTTTAGTTTACCAAAGCACTATATTTTGGAAATTTGCACATAAATTATTTTTCTCCATATAAAGATGTAGCAAAAATAGCAATTCCAAATACCCGACAAACCAGCTTGTATATGCAGAAGTTCCATATTTACTGATATCTCTTCCTTGATTTAGCACCATCCAGATATCTTGTCAAATTTTTCCATAATCCTTTGCTTTTGGATGAACTGATTGGACTGAGCGAGTTGAAATTTGAAATACCTGGTGAGGTTGCTTATTCTTTGACTAAATGCTTTTAGTTTCTTTTTAGTGGCAAAACTGTTTTTCACTCATAGAAATCTTTCACAATGTACACATTTTGATTAAAAATAAACCTGAAATCTTAAATGGGTGTTTCAACCTATTAGCAGCTTGCTGATTTAATGTCTTCTAAATGTGAGGTAGAGGAGTAATTCCTAAGGATTGGTCTTTTAATTAATCGACGCATGGAACTGATATAGGCTGATGGGGTATGCAAGCAGAAGATCAGTGGTGGGAGATAATAAAATAAGCACTCAGATTCTGTATACTGGAGATAAATTACATAGCTATTTTTAAAGCCCAGTCTTCTCCTAGTTTGGGACTACAATATCTGTGAAGAGCATGTTGGCTGACTATGATTTGAAGTCCAAAGACATTTGGAGGGTTCAGGTTTGAAACACACTGGCATGATATTTATAATATTTCCATATAAAAGTTAGGAAAAAGAAAAGAGCTTGAAGAGGGGGAGGCATAGTTGGAATTTCACATACCCATTTCAATAGATGTAATGTAAAGCAGTTACCAGGATAAACATATGCAACCAATTACAGCACCTAGAAGACCTGTCTGGACTTGGAAGCTAAGCCAGATCAGGCTTGTTTAACATTTGGATGAGGGAACAATGTAGAAATTCCAGGATGGGTTGGAAGCTAAGCCAGATCAGGCCTGTCTAATATTTGTGTGAGGGAACCACAAGAAATTTCAGGCTATGAAGTTGAAAAAAACATTTTTGAAGGAGGCAGGTGCAGATCACTTTTCAGGACACAATCATCAAGACTCGCTCAAGCTCAAACTGACTGTCTTTATGATACAGACACATTCTCCTGTCATAATCATAGGATTATTGGCAGTGTTAATGCACTGCTGCGGTCACAGACATCAGATAATATTTCTATAATTGCAATTCATATATTGATAAATGTGATTTTGTAGCCAAGAACAGGCCATAAGGATCATGATACAAATGTAGGATACCTTTATTAGGAAAAGTAAATTCTCAGAATATCTGCTACATCTTCGAAATTGTCTGAACTTCAGTAAATAATTTGATGATCCCTTTAAAAAAAAATGACTTTGGATTATGTCACCAAAACAAATGGGCTATCTAAAGCAGGGAGCTTGAAATTTTTCTGTTCTATTAATGACCAATCAGTTAAAGTCTGTTTCTCTGTCCTACATGTAGGTCTGTTTTTGAAATGGAAGACATGACTCAAGAAGTGTTTAGTGTAGATTGTTTGGTAATCATTGCTTCATTATTTAAAGTTGACCTGATTCAGAGCTCATCCGCATCTAATAACAGTGCTACTACTACTGGCTACTGTTTGGAATCAGGCATAGTGCAAAGCCATAGCTAGCTTAATCATTATTTCTTAAACAACGTTTGGGCCTATATATTTAGGTAAGCCATAATTCATTGAATGTAAATTATTAGGTGCTTGGTCAAAGCTAAACACATCTTTTTATAGCCAATGACTTTATAATTCTGCTGTAAGGAGTTATGAGAATGACCTTGGGAGACGGGATGAAAAGTTGCAGCCTAGACATACAAAAGGTATCTCAGCCCACAGAAGGGAAGAGGATGTGGGGGACATCTTACAGGAAACCTTCCCTACTTTTCTGTACGTAAAAGAGGAGAAAAGCTTGCAAAATTCTGTTACTAAAAACTTGCACTAACGTTAGCGATAATACTCATGAATTGTGCTTCTCGTCTAGTCTATCTTGAAGAGTTGACACTTGCTTTTGTAGCCATTGCTAGCCTTTGTGCTCCTCCTACCTAATCTAAGAGACTGGTACCTAGGGTGAGAGTCACTTGGACAAAATAGCTAGAAATAAATACATACGTTTCTGAACCACCATTGAGAGACTGCATACTTTGCCCGGTATAACAGCCAGTTGGTCTAGTAATTAAAGCACCAGGAGTATTAGATATTTGCCGTTTTGAGTTATTTACAAGAATAATAAAGGCAGAATATCAATAAATAAGCTTATTAAGTTGACAGCTTACTGTCAACTACCAAATGCATATGTTGAAAAATATTGAGAAACACGAATAGGCTATTGCAAATATATGATCAATCATTGTACTGAAAACATTTTGTATGTCATAGTATTTGCCAAGCTGATTTAATTTCTAATCACTTTAAAATATGCTTAATAAAATATCTTTTTTGTTAAAAAGTAATAAATCCAAACCCCGCATGAAATATTCATTCTAGTTTGAATAATATTGAACATGCTTTACATTTTGCTTACAAAATTTTAACCGTTCTGAATTCCTCTTTTTCTTTTAGATATATTCCATAGTGTATGCATGGAGGTTTAAGAAGTCTTTGATCCAAAATAACTCTGAAAATGGAAACCTCATCTTTGCTGTCATCTTTGCATGATGAATGCAGATCCGACAACTACCTTGAGCCGCACTACAAGGAATGTTACAGACTTGCCATTGATGTGTTAATTGAAAGTGGTTCAGAGGCTTACCAAGAATTTCTTGCTAAGGAAAGATGTTCTGAGTTTCTGGCAGAAGATGAGATTAATTATATATTAAACACTGTACAGAAAATCCCCCCAAACATGGTTTATGCTACTGACAACAGTGTTGATGATGCCTCTTCCTCAGGAACATACTGGCCTATGGAATCTGATGTGGAAGCACCTAATCTTGACTTGGGTTGGCCTTATGTAATGCCTGGAATTTCTGGTGGTACAAATATTGAACTTCTTTTCCACCCACCACGAATACAACCTTTTACAATAAAAGAAACTATTAGAAAGATGATCAAAGAAGCAAGAAAGGTAAATGCATTTTCTCTTTCTATTAAAAAAATGAAACATATCGATCATGACTATATAACTTTGCTTTTGATTCTAATCAGTATCTATTATTCAACCAAAGTTTATCAAAATTACAAATGATTTTTTTTTAGTCTATTCAATTGCCTCATAATCTTTCAAGCAACTTAAAAATATCTCCAAAAATTCCAAGAATATAAATGTCTTTATTGGAAAAGTAAAATTAAAGAAGTAGTAGGAAAAATAGAGATACAGTAAAAATATTTTTAATCAAACATACGTTTTCTTTTAAAAAAGCAACTGTGGAACTGGGAATGTGGTTGAAATAAGGGAGAAAGATCTAATCTTTTTTTCACTGTGGCTAATTACAGCTGTTGGTGTATAAACTAGATAATGTCCACAGTATGAAGGAAATAGCTAGAGCTTGACAACAGAGTTGTTAAACTTAAGACCTAATAAACCAAATTGTTTATATTCACTGAGTCTATCTCAGAAGCAATAGAATTGACATGTTGACCTAGTAGGAAGGGATAAATAACAAGAAGGTCACCCAGATGAGTTTATCAAAACATTCCAGCAGCATGCTGTAATCTTATCATTTTTTGGTCTTGCATTTGCAATGTAGTAGGCCAAGGGTATATAACAGGGGTGCTATTAAACAGGTTCTGACAGGTTCTGGAGAACCAGTAGCAGAAATTTTGAGTAGTTCGGGGAACCGGCAAATACCACCTCTGGCTGGCTCCAGAGTGGAATGGGAATGGAGATTTTGCAGTATCTTTCCCCCAGGAGTAGGGAGGGAATGGGGATTTTGCAGTATCCTTCCCCTGGAGTGGGGTGGAAATGGAGATTTTGCAGTATCCTTCCCCTGAAGTGGGGTGGGAATGGAGATTTTGCAATATCTTTCCCTTGCCATGCCCACAGAACAGGTATGGGAGTTAAAAAAATTTGAATTCCATCACTGGTATATAAAAATGATTCTGCTTTCCTCGGGGCTGCCCAACAAGTTGCCACTATTTTGTGGGTCTCTAGTTTACACTGTATTATTTGTATGCCCAATAAAATTATATTGTATCTTTGACGTGATTTAGTTTGTTTAGGTGAGCCAGGTTTTAGCCACAACTGTTGTTTCCCCCATTTGCCTCAAATGTAAGTTTAAAAGTTGGGGTACATGCTTTCTTCTATATTGTTTTATATACATGTATTTACTTTAATTTACCTGCCAACAGTGGTGGGTTGCTACCGGTTCATCCTGGTTTGGGTGAACTGGTAGCGGTGGCGGCGGGAGACTCCACCCACCCGGACATCATCAAATACGCTCTGTGCATGTGCAGATGCTTCTGCGCATGCGCAGAAGTGGTGCGCACATGAGTGAAGTGAGTGTGTGCAAGCGAACTGGTAGCAAAGGTAAGTGAAACCCACCACTCCCTACCAAGGTATCTCCATTTGTTTCAATGAAGAAAATTGAACTTACGGGGATTTACTTGCATATAGTACATAGATTTTCATGGAAAATAAATGGAACTTTATGAGTACTTTTTTTTCTCACATGGAACACTTGATTGAATCAATAATATTATTTAGTGCCATATAATTTAAAAGAACAGTTGCATCAGTGCAATTATTTTTAATAATTGTTAGCAAAGGACAGACGTGGCACAGCTCAAAAGCTTGCTCAGTATATGCCAGACATTACAACACAGAGTGGTAAAAATAATTTGATATGGCATTATCATAGATCATTTTGACCATGTAGATAGATGAATTGAGCTAATTTAAAAATGTATTGATCAGCTTTCAGACATTTGTGTGAGTCTGGTATTACAAGACCCAACCAATTATCATGTATTCTGGTTTATAGCTTTTGGAGTTCTAAGTTAGTGAATGCTATATAAATAAAATTTGTGCTTTTTCAGATCTTTTATTGTCAGAGAGTTTATAAATGAGTGAAATTTCATTGATGTAACCAAGTTAATAGAATAAGGGCAATGCTGTATAATTACTAACCTTGTTCAGTAATTTTACTCTATATTCTTCATTCTCACTTTCTTTTTGAGGACTTAATAATTCTCTGATATTTATAATTAACATTTATAAATATTTTATATGTGCATTACTTATTTTATTTAAAACATTTAAAACCCTCATGGAATAGGGTTATTATTTGTAATGAAAGACATGGTAGAAATCTGAATTTTAGGAGATATGTGTTGTGTTCCATTGGGTAGCTGTTTTGAAAATATATTTAAGGAGAGTTTGAAAACATTACACTATTTGTATGCCATCTGTTGCTATGACAGTATTGACATACTGATTCTAAAATAAGTGGAATATATTTGACATAAAACAAGAACAATATATTTTTAAAAAATTGCACAAGTGGAGTTTTATCCAGTAATGCTTCCTGATCAAAAGCATAATTGTCAGGGATACGAAGATCAAGCCCAACAAGAAGAAGATATTTGACAACTGTGGCAAAAGAAAGCAAAGATGGTACTAATAGTGATAGGCACCTTGGGTGCAAATCCAAAACAACTGGAACTTAATTGGCATTGACAAATTCACCATCAGTCAGTTGCAAAAGGTAGCTTTACTCGGAACAACTTACATCCTGCAACAATACATGTAACACCATCAAACATCCACACCTTATCCAAATCCTTAGGAAGGGCTAAATAGGTGGATAAAAATGCCAAATCCAATTTGAACATCTGACTGATTGTGCAACGAACCATAATAACCCCCTGGAAAGTCCCATTGACTCTTGGGGGTCAATATTGACCATTATGAGAACCTTGCTCTGTTTTCCTCATTTTAAATAACCAGAACATGGTTATAGACAGTAGTTCCATTGCTATGTAATATGTCACTCTTCCCTTTTGCTAGAAGTCTAGTTTGTTCATGCTCATGTGCTTTTCTAATATTTCATAGTCCACTCCATCATCAGTTGTTGTAAATCAGAACACCTGGAAAAATAAAATTGGCAGTGAAATGGGATCACTACCAGTTTTACTTTTCCAGATCTTCATAAATGAGATATTTACGTTACATTCCATTTATGCATAAAACAGGCAAGTGAATTAGCTGTGTGGTTACATGGATTACTATTGAACTGAACAATTATATGACAAAATCTCTTAAGTACTAATTAGAATGAAACAAAATTTAATCCAGGTTCAGCAGTGCTTGCTTTTGGCCATCACCTGACTGGTTAAAGATTTGTAACCACAGGCACAACTGGGGCCTATTCTACAAACATGTGACATTAAATTTGTGTTTACGTTTAACACACATGCCTTATTTGCAATACAATATATAATTGAGAGTGTTTAATTTTATAGTTGCAGTTCTGACAAAAAAAATATTTTAAAAATTGTTCTTTGTATTAGACAGGAATGACCAACATGGAGTCCACAGATTAAAGGCAATCCCCAACATCTCAAAATCAATCGCACAATGAAATTTCACTAAATTTGGTAGTGACTTTTAGAAGAAAAATATTGAAATAAGGCAAGAAAAGAAATATAGGGCTTCATAATAAAATGTTTCATTCCATTCTTAAAATTTTCAAAAGCACAAAAGAGCTGATTTGGTAGAGTTAATGGGAATGCTAATCTAGTGCTGTGTTAGGAAGAATTGTCCTACTGTTGCTAGGTTGATGTATATTTTTATTTGAAGTAATACATGATATATTCAAAGACGTTTTAAATATTTTAATTAAACTGGTCACATGTCATGGTTCCCATGAAGTACTTCTACCACTAGGCTCACAGATTAGTGACATCTATGCTTCAGTTTAACATTGAATAATATGTTTGTCTTGTTTTTAGAGGTTTAGATTTAAAACTTTTTAATGGATCTAAACCATGGATCTTCTGTGTTTTGATGGTCTGTGGCTACATGTGGATTTTTAGGCATGGAAGCACTGATACACAATACCAATTACAAGTAAACAAAATATTTATAATTATATCAAAATCCCATTTTTTAAAAGAAAGACGCGTCAGTGAAGCTAGAAATACGTTTCTTTTTTTTATTATTATTAAATTTTTATTTTTTTTTACAAAGACTTCCCGGAACAGATTACATATAATAACAACAATATTAATAAAATCCTTTCTAATTCTAACA
>JANHFM010003355.1:49996-65464 GCA_032468115.1 Grayia smithii | reverse complement strand
AGGCATATACAAGGAATGAAGGCTATGGCTAAGCACATTGATTTGTACTTACAAAATTGTAAGCCGCCCTGAGTCTCCGGAGAAGGGCGGGATATAAGTTGAAATAAAAATTTAAAATTTAAAAAAGGTCATGGATTGACAGGATGAACAACAGCAGATTTAGGACACAGCCCGGAGAAGAACCTGTGCTCAAGGAAATGGTGTTAGAAATATTAGTTCCAACTAGCACATACTGGGGCCTATCAGTAAGAAAATGAAGAATCCAGTTGCACAAAGGAGTATTAAAGCCTAAAAGCCTAGTTTGTCTACTAGATGCTGAGGAATGATTGTATTAAATGCCAAACTGAAGTCGCAAACAGCATTCACATATGAATATTTCTTTTCTCTTAAGTGTGTCAAGCTCAGATGGAGAATAGAAGAAATAGCATCCTACATAGAGCGATTGTACGCAAACTTAAGCGAGTCAAATGCTGGAGGGAGGCTCGATACAATAATGTCCTTTATCAGCCTCTCAAAACATTTCATAATGATGGATGTAAGTGCAATCAGACGGTAACCATTGAGGCCCATAATTGTTGACTTTTTTTGGCTCTGGCAAAAAAATGGCCATCTTACAACATGATGGGACCACTGCCTGCTGCAGTGAAAGATTGAAAATATATATAAGAACACAAGCCAATTCATCTGCACATTCCCTAAGAACCAGGGATATTATCTGTGGGCCTGCTGCCTTCTGAATGTTAACTTTCCACAATATCTTCCTGACAGAAGTAACATCAAAGCTAAACACTTGCTTATCAGGATGGGCACAGCTTTCCTTGCAAGGATGCTATTTAATGTCTCGAATCTTCAAAAAAATGTGTTCAGCTCATTTAAAAACTCTGTGTCGGCCTTACAACATGATGGAGCCACCTTATAGACTATAATGGCCTGGATACCTTGCCACATACACCTGGTGTTTGTCGGGTCCTGAAAAAAGTTCTAAACTTTCTGACAATGGGCTTGTTTTGCTCTTTTTATGGTGCTTTTCAAATTAGCTCTAAGTGCCAGTGTGTCACCGGATTATAAAAGCCACATTCCTTGCTTTCAACATCTTGCAAACCTCATATGTCATCCATATGCCCTCACAATAATGTTTTTAAGAACACAGACAATGCACTTTTGAATATATGCAGACAGAGTGGTGGCATACTACTCTACATTTATATGTTGGTTATCTGTTGCCGCTTCTTTAAACATGCTCAATCTGTGCATTCAAAACAATCTTGTAATGCTTCTATAGCTCCCTCCACCAAAACCTTCACCTCCGTCACTGTTGGTTTCTCTCTGAGGCTTATATGCTGAAATAAGCAGCACTGAAAAATGGTCAGAAGAGCCCAGGTGAGGGCGGTGGGTGGGGATGTAGCTTTGAATGCATTCTTGATGTTAGAATGAGCAAGATCTACTGTATTCCTTACTCTGGGTTGCGAACTCCACATATTGATGGAAATGGGGGAGAATAGGTTTCAAAACAACTTGATTAAAATCATCCACTAAAATAAACACACCATGTAAATTGCTTTTCTACAGTAGAACAGACTTCTTCAGGAAATGGTAGACTATTGTTGACAGAGATTTAATAGCTATCTGGGAAACTGTGATCCAGGATTTCTGTAATAGATATGAAGCTGAACTAGAAGATTTCCAGAATCCTATTATTCTATGATTCCATAATTTAAAATAATGCTATTTTTGTAGCAATTTTCTGCCCCATAACAAAAACCATGGAATTGCATGATATTGTCAAGATAGTTGTTTTAATGTGTTAATCTAAAGAGCCTTCTGATACTTTGAAATGAACAATTATAGTAATGTTAGCCTTTTAAGAATCTATAACATTCTTAGTAACTAAATATATTGTCCTTGTCAGCTGGCTAGTTTATACTTAAATCCATGTACATGAACATCAGTTTGGCTGCCAAATTAATGATAACAAAGCCAAGTGCTCGAAAGAATTAATTCTTACTGATTTTAAATACATTTGATGTTTTCATGCAAGAATTCAGAAATCATATCACAGTCATTCTCCTGTGTAAAGAAGAAAGTGATTATTTAATAATCTATTATGGTTCATTTAAAGTTGGTTGTGGCAGATATTTAAATAGGATTTAAAAACTCATTTATTTCAGTTCCACCTTTTATGAATTAGATATTTTATATTTCCATTTTTAAAATAAATGAGTCATAGGAACAGTTGGTAGTTTATTTGTGTATGTTTTAACTGTTCTAAACTTCAGATTGTTTGATTTGTTAACAGAACCAAACTTTGGTTTGATTCTTAACAGGCATCTTATACATCTAATGAGGGTACCATATATTAAGATAGCATAATGCTATCTTAGATAAAACAAAAAAGGTTCCCTTAGAGATGTCATTTTAATGAAATAACAGATTGAGACAAAATTGCATTATATAACCTTTCCATTAATGAACTGGAGATCACACTATGTCAGGTTGAGGGCCATTGTCCGTTATTAGCTAAAAGGAAAATTCATGTTTTGTTATTTACAGATGATGATGTTCTTCTTTCACCTGTTAAATTAGACCTGAAATATTGTATTGCCAAGAAAATCTATTACATATTAACTATGATAAAACTAAGATTTTGATTTTTGGGAAAAAAAAGTAAAGTTTATTTGGAAAATTCAAGATCATATAATAACAGAAGTAGAGAATTTTACTTATTTGGCATTTTATTTTATTTGCTCTTACTTGGCAGTATCTTTTGAAAACAAAATCTCCTATGATGGCCTTGCTTCAGTATTTTTACTCAAAAAAAGGAAAATTGTTCCTGCAGCAATAAACATTTTTAATGCCAGAATTACATCTCAAATTTTATATGGAATTCCAGTTTGGATCACACTTACTAATAGCACAGCTTCAGGTGAATTTTTAAAGATATTTTTTAAATGACCCAAACTGTGATCCAAATTCTGTTAATCTCATGGAAATTGGGCAGTGCCTTTTGATAACAAAGGTTTGGTTAAGCACTGTTAAGTTTTGATTACAAGTAATATGTTTCTAAGAACAAGGAAGGATTGCTTCAGGAAATCCCACATGAATCCTTTGTAGGTTTATGGTTTAAACAGGTGACTGAAACAATTAGTCAGATTGGCATTGTTCCTTATTTATTTTTTAGTGGTATGTCATCAGCAATTCATAGTATCAGACAAAGACTATGGGATAATTCAGTACAGGAATTAATGGACAAAGTCAAAATATTGTGTTCACTTGCAACATTTGGAATTAATCATAGATATATTTTTCAACTCCCTAAATATTTGAATAGTTTATATTTAAGTAAATACAGAATAGCTTTTTCAAAACCAGATTAAATGTGTCACCATCAAATATGCTATGTAGTAGATATCAAAAATCTCAAAGATTTTATCCCTGTAATGGTACTGATCCTGAAACAGTGGATCATATTTTGTTGTATTATGAATTGTATAAGATTCTTCAGTAAAATGTTGTCTGCTTATTTTAAAATCTAAACTTGGAAAGAATGCTTTTGGGTATATAAAAATGTTCTTGCAGATGAAAATCCTAAAATTACAGTGGCAACAGCCAGATTTTAACCATAAAAAGGCTTTTAGTAACAAATCAGTGAGTTTAAGTCTATATAATATCTATTAAATATTTTACTTGATAAACAGTGTTTTATCCAGTGCCAAGTTTAAATTATGTTTAAAGTTTTGGATCTTTTGGCCATAAATAAAATTGGTTATTTTATTATCCTCACTGATTTAAATGAAATTTAAATTTTATTGTAGTTTGTTGCTTATTTTTGCTTGAAGTGCCTGAAGATTATTTACAGGTATATATGTAAGGACTCATATTAATAAGTAGTATCATCCTACGTGCATTATAAATAGAATCACCCTGTGTGCAATATCAGAGTGGTGTATTACAAGAAGCTGTAATATTTTAACCATTAGTTATGGTTAACATATAAAATGGTACAATTTTTTCTTTCTTCCCTCATCTAGGTTATTGCCATAGTTATGGATATATTTACAGATGTAGATATTTTCAAAGAAATTGTAGAAGCATCCACCAGAGGAATCTCAGTCTATCTTCTGCTAGACGAATCAAACTTCGGCCATTTTCTTAAGATGACAGAGAAACAAGGTTGCCAAGTCCAAAGGCTTAGGGTAAGTCTAGAAGTACAATATTTAATATATTGGGAATTCAAACGAATGAAAACTTTACTTTCTCTTGCTTTATAATGTACAGTTTATTAGAAAGTTAGAATGTTAAAGATGCATATTTCATGTTTATACTGTAATTATAAATTCCAGCTCAAAACACTTAAGTAGTTCATTTGTTTTTTTCTAAACCAGTATTGTAATGATTTAATAACTGAGCAGCTGCTATAATGCTGTAATACTGAAATGATGATGCAATGAGAATGAGTCAGAAGGTTATTTAACTGTTATCACTTTAAGAGGCTGTTTTATAAGAGAGGCTCTGTGAGGGCGTCTCTCTCTCCGTGTGTGCTTCCATGCTATAGTTAATGATTGATTGCCTGACTTTGCCTAGTACGTGTATGTATATATTCCTTGTATATAAACCAATATTTGAAAGACAAACCTCTGATAACTGTATTTTGCTCCTGTGTTATCTCAAAATAGTCACACTGTGTGTACTTTGACAATTTCCTTCTCCCATCTTTTCTTTCTTCCACTCTCAGTCCAATTTCCTCACTTATTTCGGCTGAACAGTTTGCCTTAATGTATTGTTTGGTAGACTGTGTGAACTTGTTTCAGTTTGCAAAAGATGCTTTAGTGCACCTGGCAGTGCATGCATAGCATCTTTCTGCAATATCATAAAACATGGCATCCTTCCATGATACCACATAATTGTTACTTAAAGGCAATGTGGATAGGTGCTATGTTTCATTCCTACACACTCTGATGCAAGATTGAGTCTGAAGCTTTAGGACAGCCTAAAATTTTGGATGAAAGTTCACTTACAGAAAAAATTGCAAACCTTTCTTTTCCCACTTTAAGACAGTATAAATTATGATCTATCGTGCATTAAAAATAGTGAAAAATGTAAGCCATGTAACAAGGAGAAGGGAGTGGTAGACATAATTGGAACAAGGCTTGTTAGTAGCTACCATGGGACTATGACTTCTGGAGAGGATGCTTCAATGTGGTTTTCTTTCTCAAAAAAAAGAAGTGCTAAAACAGTTCATTTACAAAATGTTTTCCAATTAAGCTGATGAATTTGACAATTCAAATATTTAGGCAAGTAGACATGCTAGCTTTAACTGTGCACTAGTTGCTTAATAATGAATGCTTCATACAGAGATAATGAAGTTTCAAATACATGAGATGTTTTATTACATTATAGATTATATTGATGAGATGATTACTATTGGAAATTGTGTGCTGTTATTAATTTCTAGCATTTTTCCCAGTGACAAGATTACAGTCTGATCCTATGCATCACTAGGAAGGAAGAATAATACTGTGTACAATACTGCTGCTATTGTTACTGTTAGTAGTAATAACGATAATTGCATTTCAAAAGTAAATTTTATTGATGTCAGTGTGGTTCTATAGGGTACCAATGTTAATATTTTGCACTTTCAGTTACAGCTTATTATTATATGCCAACCTAAAGTTGATAACACATATCCTGTGTTATATAATTAAATTATTTAATAGCAGAATCTGAAAAACATTCCAAAAGAAAATATTCCAGTTCATGTTATTTATTGAATGTGTAGTGGTCTCAATTGTTTTTTTTTTCCAAAGTATGGTAAGAAGATGATTAAAAGTGATATACAGAGCATAATTTATATTCTACTTTGGAGTATTCCTTCCGAGGACGTGTAGTCACATGTGTGAGCGATGGCTGAACAAACCTATCAGATTATGGAACTTTTTTTAAGTCCATCATATACTGAGATGTAAATTCTTCTTCTACTATGAGCTTTTCCATTGTTTATACTCTTATTGCAAGTCAGTTTTGTCCCTGGAGGAAAACAAAGAGTAAATTCAACCAAACACACATAGGAGCCTTTATTAAGGAGTACTTTGTGGCAATAAAAGCAGCAGCATGTATTTATATTTCCATTCTCACTGCATCTGCAGATCATTGACTGATAGCTTTCTTTAAGGCGACTTGATCCCTCTTAGGTAAGGAGGAGCCAGGGCAACCTTTGCAATGTCATTATGAGAATTAAACTGTTGGATAAAATCACTCAGAGTTGGATTCTGGCTGTTCAGATCCCATGGAGTTGTCTGAGATATGAATTTGCTTGGTTAGCTGGGAAGAGCTTGAGCCTGTCAGTTCTTGGGACAGAGAACTTGGCGTCTCGGAGTTCTGCCATCTGTGCTCTAGATCTTTGTTTCTGTAGGCCTCCCAGAAGATGACATGTAGGTAGATGCATGTGGTGGTGAATGCTTCTTTGAATGAGAGGATGTCCCCCCCCCCCGGCTTTGAAGAAGATGGCAATTTTGCCCTCTCAAGAATTTTTGTCATCTTTGTGGCCAATTTGATCTATTCTACCAGCATTATTATGTAATACAGTGACTGCTAGATGTTTCGCATCTGTCTGAAAGTTTACATATGGAAGCCGTTTTCTGCATGCACATACTGCTGGCTAAATGAATATTGAAATAATTTGTGCATGTAATAAAAGAATTTAAAATAATCTGTATTCCTAAACTTGCTCACTAGGCGATACATTTTACTGAACTCATTTAAAGATGTCTCAGGGAAAGAAAATACATGACTAAGTGTGTGGTGTATAATGTACTCGTAAAATGCAATTTTATGCAAACCTGCTTAGCATTAAGCCTCTGGGGAGTTACTTCTAAGTAAATACATTTGGGATGCAGCTTCAGTAATACAACATTCTCGTTTTTTATGTTATGTTTTGCCTTGTTTTGCAGAACATGAGAGTGCGTACTGTAAAAGGACAAGATTATTTCTCCAAGTCAGGGGCAAAATTTCATGGAAAAATGGAGCAAAAGTTTCTTCTTGTTGACTGCAAGAAAGTTATGTATGGTACCTACAGGTAAGAATTTATACACTTATTTATTTTCAGTATAAATGAAAATACTATATTTCTTTCTGTTATTCTGCTTGAGGATAATACAACTTCTGTCAGTTAAAAACTACCCAAACTATAGTGTAGCATGCTGAGGACAAGGAGAGGATTTATTTGGGATGTAGCAGGTTTCAGAGCTTAAAGACTGTAATGACTGAAGTGTTGGCTTTTCTTGGGGGGAATGAAGGGAAGTCAGATTGTGTTTTCTTGCAAATGTTTCATTAGCATCAAATGCCATTAGAGCTATAAGGGAATGGAGGCTGTTCTCTGTTTATATACAGATGGCTTGCCCTGTCAGTGTTGGTGGGAGTGTTCCACAACCTTCTAGCACTGATGATGTCACCTAGTTGAGTAATGAAATGCAAGAAAACAACAAAGCTTACAGAGCACCAAGGACCCCACAGTTCAACCTTGAGCTACAAATATCCTCTTTTATTGGGGGTCAGATGGATGACATTAGCACTGCAGTGTCGTAATGCAAACCCTACCCTCTTCACCCTCTCACCCCAATCCAGTAATATCATCCATATCACTACCTAGGCCCACTCTGTCCTTAAGAGGCAGGGCAGTGGGGAAAGAGACAGAAGAATTAAAAACACAAGTTTTCTGACATGATTTCCAATCGTATTTCAATTTTGTGCAATTTTAGTATGTATTTAGGGCAAGTAGTCTTTTCGCCTAACATAGTATCTCTGATTAATAGGTGATAATTCACAGATGGTAAATGGTGACAATTAATACCTGTGAAGTCTAATTAGCAGGCATTGTTTAGAAAGTTCAGAGTGGCTGTCCTGGGATATTCTACTTTCCAATGGCAGAACTGATCAAGTACATTATCTGTTTTTCTTTGATGGTTGCTCAGCATTGGATGTCCCCAGCTTAGGTGTTTAATCCTATACTTGTCATCTGGAACTATTTGGAAGAAGGAAGTTCATGTACATAAGGAGCAAACTATAAATGAATAGTATGAAATGTCCTTGGCCTCTGGCAACTGCTTGGACATATTCCTGCAGTTATTTTAGCAGCCTTTTCAGAGGTGGTTTTGCCATTGTCTTATTCCTAGGGCTGAGAGAAAGGACAGGCCCAAAGTCATCCAACCAGGGTTGGAATGTTACAGTATGGTCTTTGGAGTGATTCCTAAAACATTGCACTGATTACTCAAAATAAAAACTGTCCCGCCCCCCTTAGGATCCTAGTCTAATGAAAAAAAAGGAATAAAAAAGATAAAAAGAAAAACATTTAAAAAATAGCCCTTCCTGTTATTTAATTCCATAGTTCCATGTCCCACATTCTGAAACTGAACACATTTTAATTTTATATATAATATTTATTCCAGGTATAATACTTTGATAATACTTTGTACAAATGGGAACAATTAAAATGTTAAAAGGAGAAATAAATTTATGGCAATGTTATATAATTATGCATTGTATCAATATCGTACACCCAAGTTTAGATTTGTACCAACACTGCTGTCCTTTTCAAAAGCATTGAAGACCTGGATCTGTTCCTGAGTGTGAAAGTTGTGAGGTTGTTATTTGATTTGTTATAGATTGTTTTTTACCTTGGTGGTCATATTAGCTTTTATGCTCTTAATATATTTTCATATGTTGTTAACCACCCAGAGTCTCTGTGTTAGAGTCGGGCAGCCATGTGAATCAAACAGGCAAACAAACAAAATAAAAACATCACATTATTTTTCAGACGTGTCATTCTTAATTTGCTGCTGCTTTTAAAACATTTCTATATGACAGAGACACAGTAGCATCTGTGGGGGAATTTAAAAGTCAATATAGCTGTCACAGACATGTAATCAAAATCTTATCCTTCTTGTATTTATGATGCACACATGTACAAAGTGATGCAGCTTCAATTTCTCTGTCATGACTCTCATTTGACTTTTATGACCTCTCCATGCTGTTGCAGAGAAGAGAAAGTGAACAAGATTTCTTCAAGTTTTTTCTATATAGTATTAAGGCTTCAAAAACGAATGTGCAAATAGTGCTTCAGATTTCAAGCTGTCAGCCTGAGGTTAAAATAGCTAAAATGTCTTTTTCAGGCATTATTTAAGGAGTGAACTTCTAATACAGGAGCCCCCTTTTTTAGGCTTGTGTAGAATTTGACAGTTTCAATTAGTAATAAAGAGATGTTGTTTTTAGGCTTCCATGCAAGTCATACTGAGTGCATATTGCCTAAAAAAAAAAATGACAATTTTTGGTTTGCAGTGCTAACTATATTAAGTAGTTAGGCTAAAACCATTCTTTTTAGAATTCTGTTTCACAACTAAATTAGAAATAATGTTAGAGCAATTTATACACTTGTTAAATAATGCAGGCAAATTAATTGCAGAACTAGTTCCATTTGCTTAGATGTAACCTAACAAAATGCCAATATTTTACAAATAATAGAGCATCCTTTTGGGAAATATAATTGAAGTTTTGATGATAACTATATCTATTGCATGTACTCTTGATAGTTCTTTAGAGTACTTGAAATATATTATCTCTGAATCATCATTATATCCATCGTACATTCCACATTTTTATCAACATGATTTTTTTCATGTTAACATCTGAACAGTATTTTAGCTTCTTGTTATATCTTTTCCCCGGGGAGATTTTCAGATTGCTGTTTTGGGTTGTTTACCATAACTTTCCTTTGGATATTTTGATCTCTGAATGACACAAATATATCACATTTTATCTATTCCTGATTTAAATGGTTAATTATCTTCTTCTTCTTCTTTAACTTTCAGCTTTATGTGGTCATTTGAAAAAGCCAACCTCAGTATGGTCCAGATAATCACAGGACAGCTTGTTGAATCATTTGATGAAGAATTTAGGACACTGTATGCCCGTTCTTCTGTTCCCAGTTCATTTGCTCCAGAATTAGTTAGAATCAATAGTTGCCGAACACTCTGGGAAAATGAAGCCTATCAGCACTCACGTTCTTCTTTAGCTTCCATTTCCAGTCAACGTAACCTTTCCGGGTGGCAAGACAAAATCCATAATTTAGATCCCACCATTCTGAACACACGAGGTACTGCTAGATATGGAATAAATGAAAATGACCAGTTCAATCCTAGAAATCATCTACTTCACAAACCCTTATTTGCTCCAGGTTTCCATATGCAGAATAGAATGCAGCAATATCAGCCCAATGATATAAATGAACATTTGAAAAGGCACAGTTATGCAGGGGAAAAACCAGAAAGGACTCCTTATTTGATGCTCAATAGAACAACTAATCGAGCAAATAATCCATCAAACCTTTGGAAAGTACCCTCCGATAGCGTCAGTATTGTATCTTCATTGCACGGGAGCCATACCAATCACAAGGTGCCTCAACAGAGCTTAGCTGACCGATTTCCACCGCCAAAACTCAATATTGCAGACAGGAACTCAATTGTACGGAGATCTTTCAACGGCACTGACAACCATATCCGTTTTCTCCAGCAGAGAATGCCAACCCTTGAGCGCACCACAAAATCGTTTCTACGCAACTGGCGCATTGAATCATATTTAAACGATCAGTCAGATTTCCCGGCAGATTCAAATGGTTCAGGGTTAGGAGATAGGGCCGAGAGCTATGACGCAGCAGATAATATCAAAGCCCATGCCCTTTATGCCCATTCTCGGCTTCGCTCCTCATTTGTTTTCAAGCCCACATTGCCAGAACAGAAAGAAGTAAACAGCTGTGCAAGTTCTTCCAATTCAACGATCATTGGTTCAGAGGGCAGTGAAACACCTAAATCAACCCCCAATCATATCCTTAAGCAGAAAGATGAAACTGATGGCACTAAGGCCGAACCAAGCCCTAACATCCCACTGGAACCCGATATAGTAAAAAACCATACCTTGCAGATTTCAGAAGATATAAAGCCAAGTGCAGCATTACCTGTTCCTAAGGAGAAACCTCCTTATATGTATTCATCTCTAAACAGAAGCAAGCCAGGAGAATTTCGAAAGAATCATCAAAATGAAAATATATTGAAAAGGCGAAGTTTTCCTATGTTTGATCATTCAAATTCTATTATGGATCATGGTGACAGAAAAGAGGCATCCAGTTATATTTACAGTACATTAAATAGGAATAGATTTAAGCATCCAAAGCCACCTCTAGAAGATAGCTTTAAAAACTCGAAAAGCTTGCACAGTATGGCAAATCATGTGTCAGATAAGGATAAAAACCATGAAGGCGAACCAGAAGAGTCACCTACTGCCAAGGCTGTTTCTCTAGCTGCACTAGTTGAATCTAGCAAAGAAGAGCCTAATAAAGATGCCTCATCAAAGAAAGAAAATAAGAATTCCCCAAATTTCCTGAAAAAGGGATCACAGAAACTAAGGTCTTTGTTGAACCTTACACCAGAAAAGAAGGAATATTTGTCCAAAAACAAAACTCCTGCTTTTTATAGAATGTGTAGCAGTTCTGATACTTTGACATCAGAATGTGATGAAAATCAAAAACCCAAAACCTCTGAAACGAAGACAGATTGTTCTCCAAGAAGGAAAAGAACCTCCTCATCAAATTCACAAGGGAGCATACATAAGAGTAAAGAAGATATTGCCATCAGACCTAAATCACCCAAATCTCTTAAGCCTCCCAAGTCTCCCAAGCCCCCAAAGTCTCCCAAGCCCCCAAAGTCTCCCAGATCTCCAAAAGCTCCATCCGATGAAAATACTAAAAGAGGGCCTACCGTAAAACCCTTGGAAAGCATCCTGTTAGAAGTACCTCCTGGTGACCCTTCAGCCCCCAGATTTAATACAGAACAAATTCAGTACCAAGATGTTAGAGAGTTGCGTGCCAATGCAAACCGTGAGCGAGTAGCCCAGCCTGCTCCTCAAGCAATCCCTCCGCAAAGGATGGGTGGCCCAAGCTCTCGCCTGCCCAGCCCAAAGCCTCACGAAGAGCTCACAAGGCCTCGCTTCACTGAAAGGCGGGTTTACAGTCGCTTTGAACCATTCTGCAAAATGGAAAACTCGGCTCAGCCAATGAACAACACCAAAGCCAGCGGTCATTTGCCAGAGGGAAATAGCAAGACCACCCATAATAATTATGGAAGGAGCAATCAGGTGCTTACTTACAATCCTGGTTTTTACCACCCACTGCATCCAAATGAAAACAAATTTCGAGGAATTATGCAGAAGTTTGGGAATTTTTTGTATAAAAACAAGTGAAACCTGGGTGGTGAGGGTTCTTCTAAAAACCTTTCAGTGTTGTAAATACCTAACAATTTAGACTGATGGGCAGCTTTCATAAAGCTTAATGGTATAGTTATTGCAGAACACTGCCATATATGTATATAATAAGCATTCCAAAACATTGGCTGGATGGAAGTTTTGGAATTGGGTTTTTATGTATTTGTACATTAAATTTGAGATTTGCTCAAATTCACTTTGATGCTTCATATTTTAAAAATAATAATAAAAAATATGACATAGCAAGCCGAAGAAAACATTTGACTTCTAGTCACAAAAAGACCACTTATTTCACAATATTTCTCCCTTTTCCATAATAAATCCTCATTTGTTACTCATCACACAGTCTATCTGCTTTTTAGTTTTTCCTTCTCTAAAGGAAATATGTAACATTGTACATAGAAGTTTTTTAATTTTTTTTATTGGACGTGCAGAATTATTCTCTATCTCTAATTTTCAGTAGCAACCACATGTACATCATGTGCAAACTCACCAATTATGGGTTAGTTTTATGTATGAATCAAGCCACCATGATTTTCCTCACAAATTGTTAAAAATATGCCTTAATATTTTATGTAAATACTGCTGGCTTGGATGCTCAGGAAATTGTCATGGGCTTGCTTCTTGCATGTATAGTCCCTATTTCCTGATTCTCTCTAACCATACTTGCCACTTTGGGAACTAATAACTTCTAATGGCTCACAACATGGCTTGCAAGTTTCAAACAAGTTCAGCACAATTAGTTATTTTACAAATCACCACTAAACTAGCATTAGGGAAAATAGGAAGTTAGGGAAGAAATCCATATGCAAAGAGGAGGTAACTTCCAACTCATCTCCAAGCAAGATTCTTAGGCCTAGACAATTGTTTTATTAAATCTGGATATGGTGCAACATATTTAATTACTCTCATTGCCTTTTCAGTATTTATATATGTTATGTAAATTGTTGTTTTATCTTCTACAATCCCACAGTCATAAGACACATATGCTTGTAATGGATGACCAAAATCTCTGTCATCTTAATGAACTAGTGATGCTGTTGCTGCTATTAGATTCTTGAAAAGTCCTGGTCTTAGAAAGTCTCACAAGCATAGAGTTTTTTCTGCTTCCAAAATGACACCGTTTTATGATCACTGGGCCTTGCAAAAATAAGGTGTTTTAGAAAGAGAATCTTAATTTAAAGCATGTGAGTCCTCTAAGGATATAAGACAAGCCAGGATGCTGGATACTTTGGCAACATAATCAGGCAAGGGTTGGTTTTTACCATAATAATCTCAACTCCCCTGAGGTTTTTATATGTGTTCTATATCCATGAATGTGAACGTCAAGTTCAGTATTCAAATCTGAGTAAACCTTACATCTGTAGATCAGCATTGTGTGCAGATGGATGATTTATAACAAAGACTGCAATCACAAAGCCCACTGATGAGTTAGTTGAAACAAAAAACCTTAATTTTTAAAATGGCATGTCACACTTTCACAGTCATTAAATACAAGGTCTTCAAAACCTCAGAGTTTAAATGTTAACAACTTACATATTGTTTAACAACTTACATGTTTACATTAAAAATTTTTGTAATTAAAGTATTTTCTTTAATCCAATGCTACGTCAATATTGATACTGTTCCTCTGAAGTTCTAAAGCACATGGGAGAAAAACTATCACATAAGTTCCTGATAAAAAAGTCAGATTTTTCTTAATAAATGGTATGCTGTCAGCCATTCCCATGTTAATCTTCCAGACCAGTTTCCCATATGATTGTATTATATTCAAAACTGCCCTAATAAATTTTATGCTAATTTAAAATTTGTTTTCCTTTTACAACTATTCAAATGCCAAAAGAGACTCCTGTTTCTAAAACAAAAAACCAAGAAAAACCAAACCCAGATTGAATTATCTCAATTGGGATACTATTACAGTGTATCATTTTAGTGGGCATGCAGTAGGAAAGCTGTTAAAGAATCACAAATGAAATCCAAAGAAATGGAAATGAAAATGCTTCATTACCTTCTTTAAAAAAATGAATTAAAAAAACAAATCAAATTACAGCTGTTTGTGATGGGAAGAAAAAAATGCATAGGTGCCACCCTCCTTATTCTAGATCTTTCAGTGACTTTTTCCATAGTACTTTCTGGACCCCCTGTGAGAGAGGAGTTGGGGGACATGGTTACACTGGTTTTGCTCCTACCTGAGCGATCAGGTCAAGATAATGGTTGAGAGGGCACTTTATTATGGAGTGCCCAATGACTCCGGCCTCTATGCCATCCTGATTAACATCTACAAACAACTTAATTTTATTGATCTTATTTGTATCCCGCCTTCATTATTTTTATTTATAATAAAATATATGCTATAATAATGCAACAAACATCTAATATTCTTTCTTCCTTCTATTTTCCTCACAACCACCCTGTGAGTTGAGTTAGGCTGAGAGCGACTGGCCCAAAGACAATTAGCCAACTTTCATGGCTAAGGCTAGAGTTGAAATCACAATCTCCTGCTTTCTAGCCTGATTCCTTAACCACTAGACCAAACTGGCTCTTATAACTTGCTCTACATGGGACTGCATTTGAAGATCACCTGGTCCAGAATACAGCAGAACCTGTAGAATCTGCTTAGGTTCCCGATGGTGCACTTTACAGTACTGGTTTCAACCATTTAAAAAATCCTCACGGTATATTGGAGATCACCTTTTTCCCAATAGTTTTTGGGCTCCTTTTCACCTACCATGAGTTATGGTGGAAGGAGGTCTGAATGTCAGCATTCTCTGTAGCAGCTCCTCACCTTTGGAATAGCTTGTCCTGAAACAAGGATGGGCCCCATCCTCCTGGCTTCCGGGTAGCAGGTGAAATCAGGACTCTTCCAGAAAACCTTTGGTGATTAATTATAGCCACTGTCACCATACTGAGCAACTTCCATTCACCATTTCCAATATTTGGAAATTAACATTTGGATTTTATTATTTTAAGTAATTACTGAAATTACTTAATTTCAAGTAATACTGACTTTTATATTGTATGCTTACACTAAGTTTTTAAGTACTTGGAATCCATTAGGTTTCTAGAAGGCTGTAGAGCAGTGATCTCCAACCTTGGCAACTTTAAGCCTGGAGGACTTCAACTCCCAGAATTCCCCAGCCAGCAAAGCTGGCTAGGGAATTCTGG
>JANHFM010003355.1:31069-41844 GCA_032468115.1 Grayia smithii | reverse complement strand
GGACATTCAAACGGTTTGTCTCCTGTGTGAGTCCTCTGGTGTCTCATCAGGTGGGAATTTATTTTGAAGCTTTTACCACAAAGAGCACATTCAAAGGGTTTCTCTCCTGTGTGAGTCCTCTGGTGTCTCATCAGGTGGGAATCTTGATTGAAGCTCTTCTCACAAAGAGCACACTGAAAGGGTTTCTCGACTGTGTGAGTCCTTTGGTGTCTCATCAGGTGGGAATTTACAGTGAAGCTCTTCCCACAAAGAGCACATTCAAAGGGTTTCTCTCCTGTGTGAGTCCTCTGGTGTATCATCAGGTGGTAATTTTGATTGAAGCTCTTTCCACAAAGAGGACATTCAAAGGGTTTCTCTCCTGTGTGAGTCCTCTTGTGTTTCACCAGGCTGGATCTGTGACTGAAACATTTCCCACAATCAGGACATTCAAAGGGTTTCTCCCCTGTGTGAATCCTCTGGTGCATCAGAAGGAGGGAATTTGCAGTGAAACATTTCCAGCAATCAGAACACTCATATGATTTCTTTTTTGTGTGCATCTTCTAGTGTATCACCAGGCCGGAGTTCAGATGAATACTTTTCCCACACTCAGAGCATTCAAAGGGTTTCTCCCTTGTGTGAGTTCTCTAATGTATCACCGAGTTGCGAAGCTCACTACATTGGGAGTACTAGGTGGGCTTCTCTATGTGGGTCCTTCCATGAACCACAAGGGAGCTCTTCTGACTGAAGCTTTGGCCACATTAGTATTGCTTTTCTCCAATGTGCATCATTGATGCATACTAAGTTGTGATTTGATATATGCACTTTTTCCTCAATAGGCATATCTGTAGATCTGCAAAAGGGGATCACCTGACCCAAAACACAGCAATTGTCATAAATGTGAGTTAGATGGCAAGCATTCAAATGTAAATCAAATGACCATGGGAAAGCTGGAATAGTCATAAGTATGAAAAATGGTCATACGTCAGGTTTGAACTGTTACGAAATGAACTTTTGTAAGTTGAGGACTGTCTGTAAAGATACCTTGAGTTATGCATGCTCTACTTTTACCAGTTTGAAATCTCTTTTTGATCACCTGCTACGAAAGGAGTATAATTTTGGGGTTTTCTGAAGGATATGGAAAATATTTTGTTTTCTGGCTTGATTGGCTTTCCTTCTTAATGTTGCTTGTTATTCTCACTTGTCCAGAGTGCTCTTATTCCCGTCTTCTTTGTCTATACGATTCATAGTAAAGTGTAATTTTAATTTTGTATAAAATGATTGCAGAAGATATACCGTGTTTCCCCGAAAATAAGACAGGGTCTTATTTTCTTTTGAACCCCAAAATAAGGGCTTGTCCATTTTTGGGGGGGGTGTTATTATTTTGGGGCACAATTTGGGGGTGGCAGGTGGGGAGGTGTGGGGAGAGGGAGAAGCGAGGGGCAGGAAGTCCTGCCATTCCTGGTGAGAGAAGAGACGGCAAGAATCACGGCTGCTTTTTCACTCGATTGCGGTTGCAAAAGCAGCAGGAGGCCCCACGCGTCTTACGTCCCCTTCAGAAACAGTCTTACCTCAATCGGTTGCCAAGAGATTGGCCCCATTTGAAGCTCCGTGTGGTGGAGCCCGCAACCCAGCACTCCTCCATCCGAAGCCTTCCGCCTTCCAATCCTGGCAGACAGGAAGTCTGTGCTGGAATTCCAAAGAAAGGACAGGCTGCAGAAAAATCCCCCTCCTCCCGCTTCTTTTCCTGCCGATTGTTCTTTACTTGGGATCACAGCACAGATGATCCTGCCTGCCAGGATTTAAAGGTGAAGGCTTCAGATGGAGCATTTTGGGGATGTGTGTCTGCTATTATTCCAAGGAAAGAAACATCAGCAGGAAAAGGGGAAGGAGGCCAGCAACTGGGAAGGTGCTCTGGAGATTTGGGCCAAGTTGCACAGCCCTTGCTGAGTCAGCTGATTAGCGAGCAGTAATTATAGGGCTGAATCTCCAGGAAGTGACCGGGGAAGAGAAGGGCTGCCTCCTGTGCTGGCCACACCCACCCCTTCACTAGGGCTTATTTTGGGGGGAGGGTGTATATTTATGCCCACTCCAAAAATCAGGCTTGGCCTTATTTTCGGGACATGTAGTATTTTCAGGACAACACAGTAAAAAATCCTAAATCCTAAAATAACATTGGATTAATTATGATTTACTTGACACATTGAAGATTACTGAGATCCAAGTTCACATTTGCATTCAACCATGAAATTTTCTTGTTAACTTGGGTCAGTACACATAGTATAGCAATTGTTGGATAGAATCCCTGCAATTAAGATGAATACAACATACAACGTTGATAGGGACCTTGAAAGTCCTAGTCCAACCCTCTACTCAAATAATAGACCTTATAACATTTCAGACATGGCTGTCGAATCTCGTTTTGAAAGCCTCCAGTGATAGGGCATCCAAAACCTCTGAAGGCAAGTTATTCCATTGGTTGATTGCTGTAATTGTTAGGAAATTTCTCTTTAGTTCTAGGTTCTTCTGTCTTTGGTTAGTTTCCATCCATTCTGTTTTGGTACTTTGGAAAAGAGATGGACTTGTCTTTATCTCTATAGGAGCCCCTCAAATACTAGAGGACTGCTGTCATGTCTTCACTAGTCCTTCTCATTAGACTAGACATATCCATTCTTTGTATGTTTTAGCCTCCAGCAGCTGAATTACCAAAGATACATTTTCTGTTTCAGACTTTATCAATACTTATAAGTGATACGCCATTTAAACAATGGCAGACGGAAATCTCTAAGTATATATTGCAAGTGAAAAAACAAATTATTGTAAGATGCTAAGGAAAGTGAAGGCTTGGGTTTGTTAGGTTTGAAATTGTACTTTGATCCTTGTTGTTTTGTCTGGCAAAAAGAGTGGGTGACTCTTCAAATTAAGAGGTTCCTTGAGCTAGAGGGCCATGAATTAGATTTTGATGGCACGAGTATGAAATGGTTAGGGAATGATATAAAGGCAATGAATTTTGGAAATGGAAAGAACTTTTTATCATTTATGGTGGACATCTGACAAAGCAAAGAAATGTTGGAGTAAGATACACATCTTAATACAGAACATTATTTAAGTGAATGTAAAGATAAAAGTAGATAGTTTATTTTTGGCTTGATGGATAAAGAAAACTAGAAAAAAAAATGGAACACTGATGGAAAAATGGAAGAATATTTTCATTCCCACAATGGACGAATGGCTGGAGAACCTGATGGAATTAGCAGAGATGCCTAAATTAACTGCTTTGATTAAAGAAAAGAACAGGAATAATTTTGTTTGTACATGGAAACCGCTTGTGAACTTGGTTCTTGAGATAGAAAACAAATGAAAGTTTGATTTTGGGTTTTGTTGATTAGATAAGTTTGTTGTTATAGAAGCGGCTAGTTTATATTATCATAGAAAAGTAAATAGTTGAGGTGTTATGTTAGTAGCATAGAATAGAATAGAGTTCTTTGCCAAGTGTGACTGGACACGCAAGGAATTTGTCTTGGTACATACGCTCTCAATGTACATAAAAGGAAAGATAAGTTCGTCAAGAATCATAAGGTACAACACTTAAGGATAGTCATAGGTATAAATAAGCAATCAAATCATATTAGGAAACAGTCAATATAAATCTTAAGGATACCAGCAACAACGTTACAATCATACAGTCATTAGTGGAAGAGATGATTAGTACCTTAATCTAGTGCACCAAAAGGAGTCAGAAGTCAATGATTTTCTTTTTCCCTTAACTCTACACTTTTCTTCCTCCACTTTTTCTTCCCTTCTTTTACCATTATTTTCATTTTTCTTTGCAGTTCTGTATTTTATATCTTGATCAATTAATAAAAGTTTTGTGGAGGAAAAAGCAAATTCTTAGCACCGCAAAGAGTTATGATGAAAACTTCTGGGGGGGATAACGATAGCGTTTATGGCCAAACAAAATAAAGAAAGATGAAATCAACACACGACCTTAACAGGAGAAATTAAAATTAACTTCAAATACATCCAGGAGATGAGTATGTGAAAGAAATTTCTGATTAAGCATAAATTGAACATACTAGAACAAATGGATTTAGCAAGGAATTTAAAACTCTCAAAACAGAATTTCTTTGAGCATGCCAATAAGCTTGGAAGATGGCTATTATACAAATTGAAAAAGGAAAGAGAGGGAAGAATTATCCAACAATTATATGATGAGTCGGGAAATGTACAAAACAAAGAAGAAGAGAAAAAGAAAATAGCACAAAACTATTATGAAAATCTTTACAAACAAAAAGAAATAACAGAGGACAAAATTGATGACTACTTGAGGGGAGAAGGAATTACACCGCTAGAAGACGAAAAAAGAGAAATACTAAATAGAGAAATAACACCAGCAGAATTGAGACAGGAAATCCAGAAACTTAAAAACAACAAAAGTCCAGGATCTGATGGCATCCCAAGATAATTCTATAAAAAAATGTGCGAGATAATAGAACCAGTTCTTTTGGAAATCTGTAATGAAGCATTACAAGAAGCGAAAATTCCGGAATCATGGAGGGAGACTTACATAACACTGATCTCGAAAGTAGGTACAGACAAAAATCAAATCAAAAACTACTGAAAAATATCCCTCTTAAACGCAGATTATAATATATATATGACCATAATAGCTCAAAGGTTGAAGAGAATATTGAATGATACAATACATCCGAACTAAAACGGATTCTTCCGAAACAGACAATTAAGAGAGAACACTAGAATAATAATAGATGTTCTGGATTATTACATCCAGAAGCCCATCCAGAGAAACAAATGGCCCTCCCCTATCCCCTCCCCTTCACTCCCTCAGTCTTGCCCCACAGAAGCCTTCCCTATCCTCTCCCCTTCTCTCCCTCAGGCTTGCCCCAGAGAATCCTCCCCTATCCTATCCCCTTCTCTCCCTCAGGCCTGCCACACAGAGGCCTCCGTTATCCTATCATCTTCTATCCCTCAGCCTTGCCCACCGAAGCCTCCCTTACTACCACCTCTTACATTACTAGACAAGACAGTATCAATAGTAGAGACCTTCAAAATTCTAGGTTCTACCATATACCAAGACCTAAAATAGACACCTAACGTCAAAAATGGCATCAGAAAAACACAACAAAGAATGTTCCTTGTGCACCAACTTAGAAAGCTCAAACTTTCCAAGGAGTTGCTGATACAGCTCTACAGAGGAATTATTGAGTCTGTCACCTGCACCTCTATAATTGTCTGGTTTGGTTCTGTAACCCAACAAGACAAACACAGGCTTTAGAGCATAATTAGAACTACAGAAAAAACAATTACTACCAATCTGCCTTCCATTGAGGACTTGTATACTGCACGAGTCAAAAAGAGGACTGTAAAAATATTTACAAACCCCTCACATTCTGGACATAAACTGTTTCATCTCCTACCCTCAAAACGATGCTATAGAGTACTGCACACCAAGACAACTAGACACAAGAACAGTTTTTTCCCGAACACCATCACTCTGCTAAACAAATAATTCCCTCAACACTGTCAAACTACTTACTAAGTCTGCATTACTATTAATCTTCTCATTGCTCCTATCACCCATCTCCTCCCACATATGACTGTAAACTTGTTACTGGTATACTTAAGATTTATATTGACTGTTTCCTAATATGATTTGATTGCTTATTTATTCCCTATGACTCTCCTGAAGTGTTGTACCTTATGATTCTTGACGAATGTATCTTTTCTTTTATGTGCACTGAGAGCTTATGCACCAAGACAAATCCCTTGCGTGTCCAATTCTCCTCTCCTATTCTATTCTTTCTCAACTTTGCTCCCTATCCTATCCCCTTCTCTCCCTCAGCCTTTCCCCACAGAAGCCTCCCCCAATCTATCCCCTTGTCTCCCTCAGGCTTGTCCACAGAAGCCTCCGCTATCCTATCCCTTGCTTGCTACTCTGAAACGGAAACTCCTCTCCTCTGCTTGTGTTTTTGCATTTAGAACATTTCTTTTCAGGTGGGGAGGGGGAATAGAACTCCTTAGCATCAGAGCGTGTTAATAATAATATGGGAAATTCTAATGCTCTGATGGTCATTTTGAAAACTCCTTTCTTATTGAGCACCTAGAAGCCAAGAGGAACATAGGTGGCTAATTTCAACTTTGTAGGGTTTAGGGTTATGGAGATTTTGTGATGATGCACAAGTGCTATTTGACATAGTTTATTTTAGGCTTAATGGATAAAGAAGTTGGAAAAAAATGGAACATAGATGTTATAGACATTGATGGAGGCAAGCATACTTTGTGCACAAAAATGGAAGAATATTTTCATTTCCACAATGGATGAATGGATGAAAAACCTGATGGCGTTAGCAGAGATGGCTAAATTGACTGCTTTGATTAAAGAAAAGAATAGGATTAATTTTGTTTCTACATGAAAATTGCTGTTGGATTTTGTTCCTGAGATAGAAAAAAAATGAGTTTGATTTTGGTTTTTTGTTGATAAGTTTCTTCTTATAGAAGTGGCTAGTTTATATTATCATATAAAAGTAAATAGTTGAGGTGTTATGTTAATACCGTGAAAGTGAAAAAACAAGATTTAAATATAGATTATTGTAAGATGCTAAGGAAAGAGAAGGCTTGGGTTTATGAGGTTTGAAATTGTAGTTTGATCCTTGTTGTTTTGTCTGGCAAAAGGAGTGGGTGACTCTTCAAATTAAGAGGTTACTTGAGCTAGAGGGTCATGAATTATATTTTGATGGCACAAGTATTTATGGAATGATATGGTTAGGGAATGATATAAAGGCAAGGAATTTTGGAAATGTAATAAATGAAATAATAATAATAATAATAATAATAATAATAATAATAATAATAAATAATTTTGGAAATGAAAGAACTTTTTATCATTTATGGTGGAGATCGTAAAAAGCAAAGAAATGTTGGAATAAGATACACATCTTAATACAGAACACTATTTAAGTGAATATAAAGATAAAAGCAGATAGTTTATTATAGGCTTAATGGATAAAAAAACTAGAAAAAAATGAAACTGTCAACTTGCAAATATCTCCAGACCAGCTTGCAAATTGCCATGAAAAGGAGGGAGAGAGAGAGAGATGAAGAAGCCATCCAGCAACCCAACGGAGAGTGCATTCTATACATCCCTTATTAAAGATTGTAGCCTAGGTGACCAGGGCTAGCAGGAGAGGTGGAGTTTTACAGCCCGCCAACATGATCCATTGGAGAACATGATTTATGACATGGCCAGGGAGGAAGGGAGAAAAGGGGTCATAGGGGCTGCAAATCACGTGGGAGGTTAGAGTTGACTGCATCAGAGTGATAGCTAGAATGTTGTTCCTAATAAACGGACTTTTTTTTTGAAACTTGGCCCGAGCCTCGTGAATTAATTAGGACATCTTTCAAAAGCTTCACAGCTGGCTCCCTCAGCTAATAAATGGAGATGAGCACCATCCCCTAGAGTCAAATAGGACTGCAATGGGGAAACTTTTACCTTTACATTTATGGTAGTGGTAAATGAGATTTTATTCTTGTACTATATGATATGCTATAATTTTCCAAAGCCAGGCAGAATCAAATACTTGAAAGGAGAGGAGAGCCTTCATTCCACGAGAATAAAAATGCTCCCTTACAAGAGATTTTTTTAAAAAAAATAATCTGTGATTCATTCATCCAATCCAAAGCATCACTGTATCATGAAAGGCAATGGATTGTACAAATGTCTGATCGAAGTGTCAAAGGGCACCTTCAAAAGTCCTTGGTGGATTTACAATCCCATTTCGTTGCAAGTGTGCACAGGCACATACACACTCTCTCCCTTCTCGTTTCATGATCTCTAGAGTCCCTCGGAACATGCTGCATTTTTTTCATTTTGCCTGTTACTGCAAAGAATGTGCTTCGCACACCCTCTGGCTGAATTAAGAAGCTATATGCAGGAATTGCTTCTCATGTCTGCTGCTGTGTTACGACGACCTCGGTGCCTCTGGAGCTGCAGAAAGCATCCTGCCACTGGGAGATCCTCAATGCAAAGCTAGTTGAGGAAGTTCCATTGATACACCTGGCTCTTTTTTCCCCATTTTCCTCTTTCTGCTTACTTTCTTTTTTTCTTCCCTTTTGCTGAATGCAGTTATGTCTGATAGGCAGAAAGGTAGGCTAAACCCCTGAAAGACCGAATTCAGACCCAGAGCAGAACCAGTTATGTCTGTGACTCAAGTGGAAGATGGCTTTATTTCTTGCACAAACTGGTCTTCTAATGGGTCAGTGAATGGGACTCGGGAACCCTTTGCAAGCCCTCTCACGGACTACGATGAGGAAGAATTTCTGCAATATCTCTGGAAGGAATATCTGCATCCCAAGGAATATGAATGGGTACTCATTGTTGGCTATATTATTGTATTTCTTGTGGCTCTCATAGGAAACATTCTAGGTGAGTACCATTTTGTCTAATTGCTTCTTGATGCAGATTAGATATTTGCAGGGACCCATCCAGGCAATCGCCAGCAGTGAAAACATACACGCTCGCACAATATCAAACATCCCAGAATGTTTAGGATTTGGAACACCATGTCTCTTTTTTAGTAATTAAAGATCCATAGAAAATAGCATTTTCATTTATTCAGAAGCTGTTGGTGGGAGAAACACCTGTGTTTTCTTACAGAGATATCTCAGGTGGGTGGTCAAGTTATTGGGTTGCAATAAAACTTAAATGAATTTTGCACTATATTTACAAGTGTGTTTGTGTGTGTGTGTGTGTGTCCGTCCGTCTGTCCGTCCATCCGTCCTGATGCAGTTTTGATGTTCAGGCTGCAATGAAGCTATCCATCTGCTTAGGGGTAAGATGAGCATTAAAAATGGAATTAAGTCTATGACTCTATTCCATATGGGATAGTACTATTCAGCTGCTTCACAATGGTGCCTTAGAAAGTGTATTTCTCCACCCAGACTTTGTAGAAACTCAGTAATCAGGGAGGAATATCTTGAAGTTTAGCATCCAGTGGTACATTATGTGGAAATGTCTGATTAATAGTAACAGCTTTTTAAGTATATGCATAACATATATTGAAGATAAAAAGTAATCTACCCAAAGGCATCTGAGTATTAGTATAATTGTAATTATTACTGTTATTTTTTACTGTTATCTGCTAAGCAAGGGTGCCCAGCTCTTCAACTTTCATTCAGTTCTGCAATGGCAAAACTCTTGACTATGAGCCTCCCTTGCAATTCCATTCATATCGGTACAGTTGTGAATGGCTATTTTTACGTGTGGCTCATCCATGCCTTCAGAATTATCAATGGGACTTTGAACGACAGTATAGCCTTATGATGATCAATGCTGAGAATCACAAAAACACCATTCATGCTCCAATATATATTTGCTTAGATATAAAACAGAAAGAGGGCGAGCAAAATTTAGCTTTGTGGGATAGACATGATTTTTTTTTTTTTTACTGGAATCTCGTGATTGGAGAAGTGGTTCAAAAGATAAACATCTTGACCTGCAAATTCTGTGCCATCAAGTTGTTGTTAGTGCCACAACTGAATAAAGGTCTCAGCTCTTTGCCCCAAAAACATTCCTAATTATTCCAAACTTTTTTCATTTCAGTTCTCCCCAGGGTATTGTTTTTTGTTTTTTTTTTCATTTAGACCAAGAGGGGGCAGGGGTGGGTTCTTCTTACCTTTCCTACTGGTTCTAAAGTTGCATGCGCTTTGCGCGTGGTTGGGGTGCACGGCACGCGCATCCGGCACGCGCATGCTGGACGGGCACTCCTGTGCATGCGCAGAAGCTTTTTTTGACCAAAAAACATCAAAAAAAGTTTCCTGCGCATGTGCGCAAGCACGCTCTTTGCGCTCTGCACGCAGAAAGTAAGTGCAGGCGTGTGGGGGGCCGGCAGTCCGGGACGCGTAGAACCGGTTCGGTGATGTCACAGTGTCACCGCTACCTATTCGTGCGAACCGGATTGAACCGGGGGCAACCCACCACTGAGAGGGGGCCATTTTATGGCTCCTTTTATTAAACAACTAGGAAACAGAAATCTTTGGTGAACTTTATGCCCTGCTTGAAACAGGGAATATCTGAAAGTTAAAACAAATACAGCTTGCTACGTTCCTTTGACTTTCCTCAGGAAAGAAAACAAAAGATGGAGAAAACAAAGGGGAAATACTGGGAATAAGTTGAGAAGTCACAGCTTTTGAGGAAAGCAGGAATGGAAGAAAAAAATCCAAACACCAGATACAGCTTAATAATATTGTACATAAAATGGGAGGTTGAGGTAAGGAAAAATAACCTAAATTTAGGAATATAGTTTGAGAAATGAGAAGAAAAATAGCTTATTTTAATAATAATTCTGTGCAGTAATTGAGGATAAAAATTGGACCTTTCACAGGCACCATTCATTGTGGAATAACTGGTGGAAAGAAGCCGGTGCTTTCGAAAGACAGCTGGCCAAAAGTTTTTCTAGGATGAAGAGATTTTATTTGAAAGTTACAAGTGCTTTGAAAACTATATGCAAAAAGGACATGTCTGTGTTTCAGGCATCATAGCTATTTGTAGGACAAGAACCCCCAGTTTATTTTATTTCATACAGAGCAGCAACATTCAGCATAGCACATAAAACTTACAGAAACAACATATAAAAGGTGTATCAAAATATAAATACCACAGCAGTAATATCAGGTGTGCCTCTGTTCAAAACTCAAGAAAGAAAGCCCCCAGCTCCATGGCTTGTAGAGAAAAGGTACTTTTACTGAGTATGAACTGAATGCAACAAAAGGAAAGCAAAGTC